>VXBB01021203.1:172674-199425 GCA_013399915.1 Illadopsis cleaveri
TTACCAAAAAAAAACCCAACACCTCTCCCTCACCCAGATGCAGTTAAATTCTTTGAACTCATGCTTGTGATATTTTCTATACACTAAAAGTTTGAAGGGTGTCTCAAATGTAGCTAGGCAAGTTTCCAGAAGGAAAATCTACAGAGGATGACAAACTGCAAAGACATCACCTTGAAGACGCCACCTTTAAGTCCCTGAAGCACAAAAAATCCAGAGGATGGAGAACACTGTGGTGAAACACTGTCACTCTTCTTCATATTCTTCACTTCAACAATTCAAACTATCTGTTGCAATGAGAAGCAGAAGGATTGGGGGAGTATCCTAGATGAACCTTTTATCTGATCCAGCAAAGGCCATTTTCCTACAAAACCCATTTGTGAATCACTTCACGCTTACCCACTCTTTTTAAGTGGGAAGATGAAAATCAATCAGAAGTTATCCATTGGGAATAACCTAATTAATGTATGTAAAATAATTGCTTTTTGTTTACAAAATAAAACAATCACCTTCATCGTTTCTTTAGATCATTCAGTATAAGTCAGTTCTGCACTCATTTGCACTGTACCTGTACACTGTATGTGCTTGCAAGCCTATTTTATTTCAGCAAAGCACAACAGCAAGACTATGTATTCACAACTTTCCTACAAATAACTGCTTCCTGAGGATGCTAGAGTTATTTACCACTACATTGTTACCTGCTTAGTTTTCCAAATATGTAAACCCATGTTGCAAGGGGCGGATATAGTACTACTCTTTCTTCTTGGATCCTAAGGATCACAAAGTCGTTTCCCTTTAGAAAACAAAATAAGTTTTTATGCTTTTCTCTCACTTGCTAGCAAGGAATGCTCCCACAGATTCTGCCTGTCGACTATCTGTTTTCTACCTGCACAGTTGTCCCCAGGCAAGAAACACTAAATTTTTTCCTACTGCGCATGTGATTCAGCTGCAAAAAGGGAACAGTATTCAGGTTTCAGGAGATGATCAGAGAGAAAGTGTGGCTGTGCCAGTTCAAGAAAGTACACTTCAAGAAAGGCAGCATCTAACAAAACACAAAACAAAACAAAAAAAACCAACAAACAAACCAAAGCAAAAATCTAGGCTGGAATTTTCCAGAGCTGACAGCAGAGGACCAAGTGTCTCTAACCAGCATTTGTTTTCCAGCTGTCCAGAGGTGTTCATTCATTTTCTGTGAACATAAGCAGGACAGTATGGCCTTCCTACTCGTGCAGTTCAGAGCAGCCAAATTAGCAGGCAGCTACAAAAATCATGAGAACATGAAACTATAAACCTAAGATTGAGAAAACTGCGCTATTTGCTAACACATCTTTAATGAAAGTCTTACGAATCAAAATGGAAAAGAAATACTCATTCTCAGGAAAATCCATTTGTCCAAGAAATTTAACCTCCTTGTATTTGATCAAGACTGTCAAAGAAGTGAGCCTGAGAAACATAATCCTAATTACCTCATAAGGGAAAACCTAATCCAGTCACTTGGGGCACATGTGAGAAATCCACAGAACACGAACATCACCTTGTTCCCCAGCATGTGTTTTGTTCAGTTTGATTAAAACCCCTGAAAGCCACAAGCTAGCTCCTGCTTTGTCAGGCATGAGGCAGCGCTTCGAGAGCCTCAAGTTCAGGGGAAGATGTCAAGTTCTTAGTTGCACACAACACTTCCTGCTGCCCCATGAGGACCATGAAATTACTGAAAAAGCACTAGACCAACAGAAAGAGATGGACCCAGCTGCTCAGGCCACTGCTGTGGACAAAGGTAGGGGTGAATGCTGAAGGCAGAGATACGCGCCAATTTACACCAACCAAGAAACTTCCTTGTAACACTAAAACACTCAACTTCCAATTCTGATATGATGCTCAAAATGGCAAGCACATATCTGCAAGCAAATGCTCCATCCAAAACAGCTACTTTTATTCTGAAATGAGAAGTTGATGAAAGTAAATATAAGAGGTTCCCTGCATAATTCTGATGTTACTTAATCCCAAAGTATTCATGAAAAGAAATGGTGGGCAGATAGGAATTTGCGTTCTTTGTCCAAAGTCTGCTACTGTTTTTCTTCCTGAAGAAAACAAGCTAACCCTGATAAGAAGTACTGAGGTTGTAATATGTTTCATGTACTATCAATGAGGTGAGAAAAAAAGAAAAATTAAAAGCAACGTTATGTTGCACATGCAAGCACCTAAACAGCAGCAGTACAGACAGACCTGAGGAGGTCACCAGGACATACTTGGGTCACTGTAACGCTTGCTGGCTGTCGTATCAAGAAGGCAGAACTGACGGGTGTAAGTCACAATTTCACTATCTACCAACAAGACAGGGTAAAAGGGGTGAATGCTGACAAGTGCCACAGCCAAGCCACCTCTGATAAGGTATCTTATTTAGATGCCCAGGACATTCAGCTGCCCTGAAAACAGATCCCTTGTTTTTTCAGTGGGGAGAAGGCAGGTACAGCCCACAAAGTGACTCTCTCTTCCTTTTCCTTATTATTCGTTGGAAACACAGGCAAGATCTTTCCAGCTGTGTGCTGGATGCCAAGGTAGAGCTGAGCTGACCCTCCAAGGCAAGACAGGCAGCAGGCTGTGTGTGCAGCGCGGGGGCTGCCTGACCGCCTGACACAGACCCATCTGTCAGCAGGAGGCACAGGCAGGCCGCAGCCCCCTCCGGAAACCACCAGCTGCAGGGCATCAGGCTCAGAAAGGAGCAGGCAATACCAGAGAGTAACTCTTTGGCAGCAATAGGATAGACACAAAATGAAAAGAAATCCCCTTTTTAAGCGTTTGCAACTTGGCATATACAACGTGGCAGGCTCTGAGGGCAGTCGTGTCAGAAAGACTATAGTAAAACTCTAACTTTCTTCTTCTCCTGGGAAGGCATGTACCTGCACATCTGATCCCTGGGAAACTGGCTGGAACAAGTTATCAAAAAGAACCATCTCATTTGAGTGCAGAACTGGTTTTTCATAAGGGTAAAATGGACCAACTCTCACACCAAACCACCTTTTGACGCAAGAGTTTGCCCAGAAAGTCTTGCGCTCCAATGTTGGTAATTTCTGTCCCAGTCTTAGCAAAGCTTTCAGTACATGTGCAGAGCAGACTCCATCTCCATTTGATTCCATATGATGGACACTAGAGCCAATGGAGGTAGCTCACACTCTGAATTCCTGAATCTTACTCACTCTTAAAAACTTCTTTCCAGCAAAACTTCAGAGGAGTTATTCCAGCAAATAAATTTACATACACAAATTCTGTATTAGATCCTGACAGGAACTAGTAAAAACAAATCAGTGCAACTTATACTCACAGCTTGGCAAGGAACCAAACTTCAATAAAAGCTGCTGTCATTTGAGAATGACTATCAGGACTCTGAAGACAGAAACCAGAAATGGGCAACGGACTGTATGCATACCTCTCAACCAGGCAATTCCTCTCCCAAATCTGTTCCCTGTATGGTCAATGGAGCAAGAGCAATTCAGGGCAGGACCATAACTGAGATGCTCCGATGTGCCCTCTGGGCTGGCTCTGCTCCCCATGGCAGAGGAGGCCCAGTGGCTGATGCAGCGGCCGAGCAGCGTTCCTGGCGTCACCGGGAGGCTGACAACCAGAGAAACCCTGGCAGTGGTACAGCAGTAAACCTTCACCTAGAAACAAGTTTTTCCTACATAACTGAAAGCAATTTCAGCAATATGAGAAAGAATAACTCTGCCTGACTTCAAGCAACCTGGCAGCTGAAAAAAGGCTTGCAAGGGTCTTACGGCTTTCCTGCCTCAAAGAAATGTGGGAAGAACTGAATCCATGCTGTTTCCTTTTCCATTTGGAGGAGTTTTTGCATTGGAGGTTTCTCTTGAGGCCTGGGTGATTTTTTTTTGTGGGTTTTTGTTTGCCTTCTTTTTTAGAGTAAGACTAAAGGTTCTCAGTCTTCACAAAACAGATACAATTGCAAAAATGCTTTTTCTGCATAGCACCTGCAGTTTTCCTGTTAAGCTTTTTGTCTTTTCCTACTGAAAAATTTAGAAACTGGGAATTTCTCTGCTTGAACTGCTCCCACTTCCTGCCTTCCCAACAAGCATCCCCAGGGCCCTGCTGGAAACAGTACCCAGTACCCCAAGGTAATAGGCAGCTAGACAAACAGGTACTGCTGACTCACAGATGGTCCTTTAGGTCCTCCTAGTTGGTGCCAAATTATATGCATTTTAGTGGCTTTAAAACAAAAAGATTCAATCTCACAGCTGTTGGGTTAGAAGAACTCCTCCCAAAGTCCTAGTAAAGACCTGCAAATGACTGAATGTCAGCCTGAAACATGCACTGTACAGAAAGGAAGACCACACACAACAGCTGCAGTACACAATATAAAACAGGAAGACCATAGTGACAGCAATGTGCAGACCACTAACCTCAGGGTGCAAATCCAGGAGACTCAATCACTGCTACCAGAGTGCCCCAGAGTGTGTTGTCTACAGTAGCCATAGGCGCTTGTTATTCATCACTTGTATTCACCTTGTGTCAAAAGCACAGCATGTGCTCACACCCGGGGCTTTAAGGAGCTGTTCAGAGTATCCTTGTAGCACCCTCTTCCCAGGTTACACCACCCCTGAGAATACTGCAGTAGTACTTGGCTATTCCAGCAAAAATGTAGGGGCAGATTTGCTCACCCACTGTTTTTTGTTCCGAAGAATTTTTACATGTGAATTTTAACATATTTGTATTAATTAAAATTAGTAAGTTGTAATATACTGTTGTTGAAGAGAGTAATATGGCAGAACTCCCTTGTGAGGGACTTGATGAACGTTTTCTGGTTAGTTACTTACGGTGCTAGACCTTTCATGCAAACACACCCACGTTTTCTACAGCAAGTTTTCCCTAAGTGCAACACAAAGTATTTCAGCATAACAGCATGAAGGAAAGAAAAGGTAAGGAAGCCTCCTGATGTATTTCTGATGCAGATACGAGGAACCACTCATGAATGCTCTGAGCAGCAAGAAGCAGAAAGGCAGTCACAGCTGGCTGCCATCCTGCCAGCATCACCACCATCCTCCCTGCCCAGAGCAGCCCATGCAGCCCCTACTCATCACAGAATAAGCTCTACTGTTGCAAGGGCTGAGGAAAGCCCCAGCTCTTGGGCACAGATGAAATCAGTCCCACGCCTCCTCCCGTGCCCAGCCTGACAAGAACCTTTTCACACTCTCAGCTTTCTCTATTTCACACAAAATCAAGGAGAAAGCAAATGCCTCCACAGGCATTTGATTCTGAATAGGCTTTTAAGTGTCTGTTGAACCTGAATTTAGGATTATGGGAAGAAGTAAGGAAGACATCCAACACTTATATTTCACTCCCCAGTACAGAAACAATTTAACTGGATATGCCAGTTTTTAGACAGCCTGGCCCTTAAACATGATGTATAAACCTTGTAGACAGCCACAGGAGAAATAACCTGCAGAAACAGGGCCTTTTTTAAGCAAAGAGTTTACCAACATAGTCCTCTTCATGTTTTAGAAAGACCAGAGCTAAATATTTTATGTCTGAAAGGTTAAAAGAAATCTGATATACAACTTCATACATACGAGACTTATCTCAAACTGCTAAATATGAATTGACATAGCTTATGACATCCTACATCTTACAATAGCATGCTGCTCAGGCACAGTAACTGCTGGGGTTCTAAATAAAGAGGTTGTAACTTTACCTCTTGGTAGCCTAAATTTTTATGGCCCTTGTTGAGTCATAAGCAGGAAAAGAAAGTCTTAAAGAAGCTGTTATTATTAAAATACAGATGCTGCACATTAAAAATCCACAAGAAAACCAATCAACCAGCCAACCAAAAAAAAAACCAAACACCAAAACCAAACTAACTTCCCCCTCCCCTCAAAAAAAAAACAAAACAACCCATGCCCAGAGAAGGAGAGTTCATACTTAAAAACACTTGAAGACACGAAAAGTTGTGGAAAAAAGCACATTTTCTGCATTACATAATATTCCCAGTTAAACATTGCCATTTCTCTCTTCCCCTTTTCCAGACAGAGATGCCATGATTTCCCCAATTTCATCAATCTCATACAAGTAAAAAGCATAATGAAAATCAGTGGTGCTTCTTCCACCACACATGACCACATCTGATCATGGCATGTTCTGAGCCCAAGATAAAAATTTAATCTAAATGCTGCCAGAGGTACTGTCACAATATTTTTTCATTATAGTAAGCACTTTATTCTTGAAACTGTGTCAATTTGGTGTATCTCACTTGACAGTCTTAGAGAAAACAACATATATTACACCAGGGTGCTCTGCCACCTATTTATTTAAACTCCTCAGTCTCTGAAGTATCTCTTTCATGAAAGAAATAAATTGAGAAGCACAAAATTTCCAAATTAAATCATCTTAATTTCTACAGAAATAAAAGCAGCTGCACACGAAAAAGATGAAAAGAATATAAATGAAAGAGGAATAGAATAGCTCAAGGCAAGGAAAAAACAGTACACACTATTTGAATGTCAAAATGAAAATCAACAACAGAGAGCAACTCTTTCTTGACTGCTGAATTACGAGACGGTACATTTATCATTACATATCATAGTGAGGAAAAAAGTCATTAAACCATATGAAAAATCAGTTGAACAGCACTATGAAACCAGATGTATTTTATATCACCTTCTACAGTGAGATCTTCAAATGGTAACAAAATTTAACTTTCCTTTCAGTAAGTATAAGGACTGAAAGAACATAGCCCTGGCTGAAATATGATACTCATATACCTGACTTGCATCAAGTTCACAAAAGTGGCACGTGCCATTTGTTTGCAGCATCATTGACCATGAGTTTGCACATTTTGCATACACCATTTTTAAAGCTAATCAGTCTGACAATGTTCAAACATGCATCTCTTTACCTTGCATTCCAATGACACGCATACATTTTCTTTTTTAACCTAATTTGAAGTAAGCCATCATAAGGCATAAAAAGCTGACATGTAATGCTTAATTTTGAAGAGAAGCTTCCTTTCCATACTAGTAAGATTCCCTTTTTTATGAACTAACACCCCTTCTTCCCTTGTATTACACTACATGTACAGGTCATGCATCTCAGAACACCTCAGAGAGGATGAAACTATACTTAGTCTAATTCCACTTCAGCAAAATCGGCAACTCTGTGCCTTCCTTACAAACAAAACTAAATCAGAAGTTGGGGTGAAAACAAAATCACATGGAAACACCAACATTTCCTATTCCAAACCCACAGCTTTTAAGTAATAGCTACTAATTTCTCCTCCACAGTTTATATCCTTAATTTTGTTTTACTGTTCTGCAGGGTAAAGCTTAAAACATGAGAGCGTGCTGGACTGTTTCAAGAGAACTAATCTGAATCCAAATCACTTGTTTGGTTTATATATTATGTATAGAGCAGGTTTACATGGAGGCAGGAAACAAATAATTCTGTTCTTTTCCAACTGTAATGCTAATTTATTTGAAGATATTTAATATGAAACTTTTTTCCCCTCTAATTAAGGGCTTGAACATGCTGTACTTCAGTCTACAGCAAAATGAGTTTAACAGTCTGAATACTGACCATAAGAGGAAGAACTGCTTTGTCAATACAAATATCTATAATGTATGAGGGAAATAGCCAAAAAGGGAAACTATATGAAAATTATCAACAGCTATTGGCATGCTATCAAACAGCATTAACCTGATTGACATAGATACAACTGTTGTTATCAGTTATTTTCAAAGGAGTTCATTAGAAGCATTTATAAACAGTTTAATTTTTTGTACCGATTTTTTTTTTTCATCTTCAAGAAGACATGTTAAGATTGCAGGGGAAAAAAATCAACTTACAAAAATTCCATGTATCAGTAATATGATACTTTATAATTACTTTAGAAAAAAACCTCTGAAACAAGTCTAAACAGAGTTCTGTGGGGCAGTGGAAAGCAAAGTACCACACTAATTTCCCTTCCTGGCTTTATGAGGAGATGGTTTCCTTCATGGTATCATTAAAGATGATTGAGGAATTTTATTGTTGTTTTTATTTTGTTTAGAAATACTTGTTTAAAATCTCACTATTCAGAGTCAAAAGTAGATTCCATCTTCCTGTTAGATTTTTACATATGGGGAAAAAAAAAAGAAAAAGAAAGAGGAAGTTGTCAGGAAAAAAAAATCAGAAAGAGGGTATCTGAATTCAAATACATTTCACTCAATTTCTGCAGCACTTCCCAGTGTGAGTTGAGCCAGCTAAGCTTTCACATTTTAAAACAATGCTTCACAAGACAAGAAAAGCATCCCACGAGCATGCCCCACAGATGCCCTTTCAAATCAGGAAAAAGCCCATTAATGCAAAAATCTACCAGTTTAATGTGAAAATGCCGCTGCTAGTGGAGGCCTTAGCTGCTCTACAGACTCTTGGTTCTTCTTGCTACAGAGTCTATTTGAAGTATCATAATTTAAATCAAATATGCAGGACAAACCTTGGAAATCTACCGTTGCCTCAAACAGCTTCTGAGATCCTACAGGACTGGCCCAGAGCTTTCTCAGTGAGATAACAGAAGGAAAATCACAAGTTATTGGGATGTACCATGGTTCATGCCCACAAAGGAGGCTGACTAAACATGTGCACAAGGAGTAAAACAGAAATCTAACATTTCAATTTAAAGAGGTGTACATTTTTAAAGCAAAACCACAAGTTATTTATATGGATAGATTTTTCACAAAGTAATCTGATCTGGAAACCAGGGGATTTTACTTAGAGCATCTGTGTTCCACATTCTCAGGAAAGAAAATTTAAATAATCCTAAAAGCTGAAAAAGGTATTTTTATCACAGCCTTTGCAGCTATTTCACATTTCACTCAAAGAGAGCTGAACCAGATATCTCCAATCACATCTGGATGCAGGCCTCAGTAAGTATTGTGTGCACTGCCTTAACTAGAACTCAAATTATTCTATTAAAAAAAGTCTAACCCTTAAAAACTCCCCCCGAGTTCTGGCATTCCTTCTCAGGTTTTTTCAATTTGTGTGATGTCAGTTTACATCTAATAAGCATGTTGTTTATTATCTTCATTTAAGTCAGGACTTTTACCAAGTTACAGCAAGAGTCATAGGAAGCATATCATGATTACAAATCCATAATGCATGCAAGATCCCTGTGTAGCACCGTTAAATCCATTAATCACAGTCTTTTTGGTCCCAATTATGCTAAGAAGATATTTGATAAAGCAATTTCAACTCACCTCTCTCTCTCTCCTGTTACCATCAGTGCAAAGAAGGCAAAACCGCAGCGCTTCCGACAAATTCTCAAGGCACCTCTTTTGTTCCCTTTAAATTAAATCCGAATTGGTTGCACGTTTTACTGAACTGCTAATGCTCTCCACATGTTCCCTCTCTCAAACTGAAAATGTTTTCTATTAGGAATGCCTAGCACTGAACATAAAACTGTAAAATGTCCTTCAATCAACCCAAAGTTCCTCTTCCTCTGGAATGTATCACTACTTGCCCATATGGAGAACTCACAGTCCCACAATTAAGCCTCCTCTAGGAAAGCTTTTTAATGAGACTCCTTTTCTTAGTGTGTTCAGAAACTCCCTTATCAAAAGAAAGCTGTTTATTTTAAAATCTGTATGTTATTTCCTTTAAAAAAACAAAGCAACAAGGTTTTAAAGCATGAGCTAGAGGAACTTCACATTGCCCATGGCCATGAAAAACCTGCTCCAGCACTCAGCATATGCACAAACTCCAGAAAGATGAAATGGGTAACAATATTTGCAGGGAGAAGCATCTCAGGTGAGACAGTACCAACAACATGAGTTGTAGGCACACACTTAACTTTGCTCTTAGAGAATAAAATGCAACATAGTTTCACATTTCCTTAATCATAACAGCACTGACTTTTCAACACGTCAATGCTACACTGTTAAGAGGAAAAACCATTTATTTTCCCCCTTTCAGTCCACGTATCTCAACTTCTCTGCAACAAAGGGCCAGGTACAGTTACAGATGCAAGACAAGATTTTGTCTTTGTGAAAGGACTGTGGTTCCACTGAGGAGGAACTTGTTCCTCCACATGCGTCAGGTGCAACTCCTACCAGAAGGTTCAATAGACGCAGAAATAGTTGGAGAATCTAATCATATATGCTCTAACACATGAAACAAGTCCACATAATGGATAACAGAAGGGAAAACTGTACGTGGAAAAAAGGACTAGCTGCATAGTTCAGCTATTACAGAACAAATAAAAACAGCTGGCTTCTACTAGCCCCCTGGTTACAACCAGCTTACAGCTTCACTCAGGTATCCCAGAACAATACAGGCTTAAGAAGATATTTATGGCTACATTTCATAAATGATATTAGGAGCAAGGGGATATCAAAAAGATAATCCCAAGGGTTCTGTGGAAAGGCTGGGTTATTGGTGCTAACACTGCTGGTTAACACAGATGCCCTGATAGTAGGGGCTAGAAAGAGCTGCTGTGCAGCACGGCAGCACTAGTGTCCCAGAGTCGGGAATAATCCACTGTGGAGGTAACTCTGCATCCCCTCACATGCAAGAGCCAATACAATGGGATTATAAAATGGCTATAACAACTAATACCAAAGCTATATTATATATTTTGCAAGACTCTTGCAAGAATATACTTGCACTCTGTTTAGGGCCCTCACTGGATCAAGCTATGATATGTAATATACAGAAATATCTATGCAAATTATTTTTAATCCATTGGCAGATAAAACTTTGCACAAATATAGGAGAGGGGTATAATTACAACAAAATTATTTTATAGTGCAAAAGCATTTTAAAAAACTGACTGGGGGTCCTGGGTGTGTGTTCTGTTTGGTTTTGTTGGTTTATTTGGTTTGGGGTTTGGGGTTTTTTTTTAATAATAAACTGACACAAAAAGGTAGTAAAATTTAAAATACTCCTTGGAACATTTGCTGACCTTCCAAGCCACAGTACTCTAAGTAATCCCAGGTCAATATATGCACTCAGAATCACATGAACTTTTGTTATTTGCATTCTTCTTGTATTACATTGTATTAACAACTGAAGCTTATATCAAACTTCTTTTGGCAGGATCATTCTAAGTCATTGTCACGGATCCCTGTCCAAACATCATTCTCAGCATTGATTGCAACACTCCTGATTTAACATCACAGGCATAAGCATATTAGCAGAGGACATGGGGCTCTCTTGGGCTACATACAGTGTCCAGATATGTAAGAGCAAACGGTGCCTTTTCTCTCAGAGATCACATAAGATTTTGAAAAAAAAACAAAAAACAAAAACTATGAAGAAATGAACAAACAAAGCAGGAGCTGCAAACAGAGCTGGCCAACCAAGGACTTAATGGTTAAACCAAGCCTGTCTGCAGGAAAAGTGGATCTGGTAAAGATTTTTAAAACGTTACTGTCATAATGTTGCTCTGACTAAAATGTTCCACTTAGTTTCAGGGGTCAAACCTTTTGACATTGTTGGTGTTCACTCTCTATAGTTACATTCTCATTTACATTAGACTTCATCAAGGGTTCAGCTGAGCCCTGTAATTTTTAAATATGTACAAACTAAAATAATGTTAAGACACAACTAAATACAAAGTCATATGGTTGCCAAAAATACACAAAAGACTTTTCCCACAAGGGTAGTAACTTATAATAAATGTGATTTGAATAAAAGGTCACATTTGAAAGCTTGTGGGAAAAAAACCCTACTGTTGACACTATCTGATTTAAGGAGCACTCAGCACAGAAGGCCAACCATGTTCTGGGCTGCTTTAAAAGTGTGGCCAGAAGGGTGAGTGAGGGGATTCTGCCCCTCTACTCTGCCCTTGTGAGACCCCACCTGGAGCACTGCATCCAGCTCTGGGGTCCCCAGCACAGGGACATGGACCTGGTAGAACAGGTCTGGCAGGCACTAAGATGCTCCAGCCCTCTGGTCCCCTCTCCTGTGAAGACAGAGAACTGGGACTCTTCAGCCTGGATAGACAAGGCTTCAAGAAGTCCTTATAGCAGCCCTGCATTAATCAAAATGGCCTTTTAAAAAAGAAGTAGAGCGGCTAGTGATAGGACAAGAGGCAATGGTTTTTACTGAGAAAGTGCAGATTTAAATTAGAAGTTAGGAAGAAATTCTTTTCTCTGAGGGTGGTGAGGCACTGGAACAGGATGCCAGAGGAGCTGTAGATGGCTGATCACTGAAAGTGTTGAAGGCCAGCTTGGATGAGGTCCTGAATAACCAGTTCTAGTGGGTGGCATCGCTGCCCATAGCAGCAGGTTAGAACTAGATGACTTTTAAGGTTCCTTCCAACCCTCTCGATTCTCTGATTCCTTCACTAAGGTCTTTGGACATCAACAAGTACAAAAATACATCTATAATTTTCAATTAGTTATGTTTTCTGAACAGAACTGGTTTCAGTAATGCTCTTTTGATATAAAGAAACATTCTAGATACTGAATTTGTATTGAAACCACTTAAAAGCATTAGCTATTAATTGATCCTGATAATTTAATCAGGATTAAGCCGAAATGGGAGAATAGAGTAATATTTAAAAGAAAATATGTTCCTTCATGCTGAAAGTCCTTAGTATGTACATAGGAAAAGAACTCAAATTGAGAGTTTAAAAAAAAAAAAGAAAAAATATTAATGCATTAAAGTACTTAAGAAGGTGTCATATTTAACAGGGTAGAAAATACTACAACTTCTGCACCCAAGTTATTAAGCAATATTTATTCCCTGCTCTGCTTAAAACCAAAAAACCTTACCCCAGTAGTCCCAGTTGACATGGGACTTGCTAAGGTCTCAAAAATATTGGCCTGTAGTCAATACATCCTCTGACACCAAAGTCCAATGAATTCTCCAGAGATTTGAAGTCACTAATGATGGAAAACTCTATCTGGACATCTGAACATAAACACTTCTGTTATTTCCCACAATTTAAAAGTACAGTGAGTTAGAAAGAAGTAAAAAAATACTGATCCAATTTCAAAATGGGAGAGTTTATGGCAGGAGAGCTATTTCTTTATACCTATCAGCTCTCAAGAGCAAAGTAAAATGCTGAACACAAATATGACAGAAGGCTCTGCAGAAAGACCACTACATAACAAACCACACCTTCTCAGAAAGCAGCCCTAGATACCTGTTGGGGACTTTGCAGAGTCAGTAATATTTCTAACCACAATGCTTTTCATGGAGACTGTGAAGACTGAAAGAAAATACCCAAAGCACGACAGTTTTACTCCACGTAGCACCATCTCGGATTCTTCTAGCTCCTGGATTCTACTCCAAATATGTAACATTATCTTTTAACATCTAAACCTAATGCTAGCATTTCAAAAGAGAAGTTAACAGGCAGCTGACGTGCACACACACACACAAGCAGTACCCACTGTGTCAGTGAAATAACCCTCTTACTCTGTGTCAGGTTTGACTGCCAGGCACAGCTCTGCGAACGATGACATTAGTAAGAAACACAGAATGTTCCCTGACTCTGTCAAACTATCCCATACCAAAAAATAAGACAACCTTGATATGCAAAAATGAAAAAGAAAATAAGAGAAAAACTACATTACATCAAGCTAGGGGCTGAAACAAAAACTTACCCAAAAATTTAAACTTCAGCAGGGGGGATGGAAATTAGAACCAGAACTTGTATTTGGCTTTTCTGACTATAATGAACCAAGCCAAAAGCTCATATCCAAACACACCTCTTTCTCTAGGAGTTTAAAATCTGGACTCAAGTTTTGCAGCCTGGCTTCCTCCGTACTCACTGCTGAATGCATCACTGCTGCCAGAGAGCAACAGCACCTGACAAGGGACTACACTTTCATACAGGAACAATTAAGATACATGCACAGTAATATGGCTAATTGCCCACAGTAAGCTTGAATGAGAACAGATAACAACAATGCAACCACACGTCGAAGCTCAGAACCTTATGTGCTCCAATTCCTCGATGGCTGCACTCTGGAGAAAAAAAAATTACATGAAAACTCTTTTTATAAAACCTCAATCCGGGAAACTTATCAAATCTTGTCTTGCTGCACTGGTCTGTTTTGCCAAATATACTTCCAGACCTAACAAGAACAATCTTCTCCAAGCTGTTCTTAATTTCACTCACATTTATAAAATCAATTTAGACTTTGCATCATTCTCTGTTCCTTCTCTAACACACGTATGCTTGCTCTACTGTTCTTCCTCAAGTCAATGGTAGTAGAGGAGAAACTGTTCCTGCACAAGGCAGCCTAGAGATTGTTCTCAATGGGAGGTATTTGTGGAATTCTGTAGGTTGCTTATACTCAGTTGAAATTCTCAGAAATGCCAGTTCATAACATATCCTGGGGGCAGGGGAAAAAGTTTAGCTGTATTTAAAGCCTGAATCTTCCAAAGGTCACTGTAAAAATGACACAAAATTTTGACTTTCTCCACCTCCTTTTAAGGATGATATCTTTTCTCAAGGCTTAAGCTATGATCTCTTGAAGCAAGACCAACAACATGTTAAACATATTAGACTGTTGAATCTACTACAGAGAAGCTGAAAACAACTGTGGCAACTGTGGCACAGACACACAGGATTTTTAATTTTTTTTTTAAGCCAGCCTCCCATAGAATGCGTCATACCGTCACCAGGACATGAGCATTTGGACCCTAGCTTTGCCACTGACACTCAGTGAAACATTATGCTCTGTAGAGTGCTGGAGAACATATTGATGCCATCCCAGGCCATCAGCCTCCATTCATGCAACCTTAAAGCTCTTTTGACACGCACATTATAACTTTCATTAGACTTTTCCTTGTGACAGCATTGTTTTAACCAGGGTTTTTAAAGACACTGACACTGATACTGACAAATATGCAGCCAAGATCTGAAAGATGTGAAGTAATAAACTTTATACGTTATTAAAATATAGCAGTTAGCTATCAGCCAACAATTCTTCAGATCCCACTCCTAATCCAGAACACAGTCTTCTTCAGGTGCACACAAAGGCTGCGACAAGACAGGTAATTGAAGATTCTTCAAAGCACCACTCAACCATCTGACTTCACTGACAAACGCTATACTTCCCTGTGATGATTAACATGCTTTAAGGGTAGTGTAGCCAAGACAACCTAATTTCAGCATGCAACAAACAAAATAATAAAACCAATTATTGGTCATTATTGTCAATTTGGAACACAGCCAAGTCTGATTGATACTCTCCAGATTTGCTGCTTGGAAATCCATTCCATTTATTTGTTCTCTTTCAGACATGTGGAACTTAACTCACCAATGCAGGCATGGACTCGCACAGACAGCTGGGTCCTCAGAATTATGCTGTGCTTCTTACCCCTCCTAAAAAGAGAAGAAAAGTATGTAAAGTTAGAGTGAGGAAGAGGAACTGGAAATCAACAAGTCAAGTTAAGCCTAGGAAAAAAAGGGTGGGAGGGAAGACACTAGAAATTTTGTCTTTGTTTCTCATAATCCACTTAATTTTAATTTGCAATTAATTAATTAATTTTCCTTGTCAAGACTGTTTTGTCTATGATAGCAATGGTTAAGTGATCTCTCCATCTTAATCTCAAACAGCAAGGTTTTTTTACGTTATTTCCCCTCACTTCCGCTGGGACAGGGAGCAAGAGAGCAGCTGGGTGGGCATCTGGACACTCACCAAGGACAGCCCACCACAATGAAAACTGCATTAGAGAAGTATCAAGTGATGACTGCACATTTTAGTTTTCACAGAAATATTTTAATGCTATTATAATTAAGCATTAAAAGAAAATCCAAGGTTAAACAAGAGGTTGTTGACACATTATCTGCGTTCTTATGTAGCCTAATGGGTTTTTAAAGCACAAAAGTAGTTATGTTTTTCATGCAGAGGCAAAACTGATGTCCTTCTTCACTCTCTCAGTTCCATATTGGGCTTAAAAGGAATGACTATTTTAATTAGTTGCTAAATACCTCATTTGGTTTTCAGTCAAATTACCATTAATTATATTTCTTCAATCTGGACAAGAGCACTGTTCTTGATTTCCAGGTACTACACCTGCAAACTGGCATGAGGGCACCGACACCATCTTGTCTCTGCACCTAAACCTGCTCACCTGATGGAAGGTGGGAGGTTAAGAAAAGCCAAATGTCTTTTAGGCTTGTACAGCAGCATATTTTCCCTCTTTTCTCTGAAACTAAAAATGCAATTCCTGGACAAGTGGCTCTAGGTGGCCCAGATGACCTTCAGAGGTCCCTTTCTACCTCAGTCATTCTGTGATTCAGTGAATTCATTGTGGGAAAACACTCCTGAAGGCACATTGTTTTTAGAACACAGTCAGACACAGCTTAGTTTGTGTCATGCAAACTGTAGACCCACTCCTACGTACAAGTTAGAGCACAAACTAGCACAACCCTTCTCAGTTCCATACTCTGCAACTCTGCTGAGAGGCTTCAAGGCCAAACCCTTTACACAGACACCCAGCAGAATCTTCTACTGGCTGTAACTTAAAACAGTTTCCTAGTAACAAAACTTCTTCTCCACTTTATTGTCTTCCTGCCCATAGTTATTTTGCAGAACAAAAATATTTTTAATCATTTTCATGAAAAAAAGAAAGAAAAAGTTTTACATTACTTCTCTGAAAAATCTGCAGGGGAAGAAAGGAAAGGGAAGTAGTGAAAGGTATTTTCAGAAAAATATTGCCCCTAGGAAAATATAAGGGAGAACAAAGAAAAGGACTTGAAAAAAAGTGGTTAATGTGGACCTGCTAATAGAAGACTTAGTTCCAGTTTCAGAATGGCAATTTCTCTACAGATTAAAAAAAAATTTAAACAGAGGTTTTTTTAAAAAAGCAAAACCAAAAAATTTTAATTGAAATTACTCTTTAATGGATATGCTTGGGCATCATTAGGACAAAGTGGGCAAAGTGTGACCCTTCTCTTAAAAACTTGAAGTGCCAATCAGCAAATGCTATTGCCCCCACAAAAGCAGGCTGCAGTTTGGAGTGTGAAATTCCCTGGAGCAGTTCCAGGTTTAGGACTGGCTCTCTGTCCACCTAAACTCCTCCTGTTGTTCTGGTTGGACAGTTTTTGCCTGCGTTCATGTTCTGCAGATTTTTAACAGCTCCCCCTCCTCACAGGTGTGCCGGGACTCCTCTGGAATATTTAATTTGCCAAGTTAGTGAAGAATTTTTGACCAAACCTCTTGCCCCTCGCGACATCTGATTCTGTACAGAAACTGCTTCTCTTGATCTCCCTTCCTTGATGGGCTTGTTGATACACCTGACATATATAAATCCTCCAAGATAAAATCAGAAAATGGAAGAATTGAATAAAGATTGTTTATTTCAGAATTGTAAAAGGATAGACCAGAGTTAGCAAAGAAAAAGGAAGTCTGTGTAATCAGACATATTATTCTTCCCATCCTGAAAAACTAATCAACTAAAATAAACTGCTAATTTAACAAATAATAGACATTACTATCAGGGCACTCTCTAGCGTTTTAGCAGTTTGCAGGGTACAATGACTTCACCAGCTCTCTGCTGAAATCTACAGGTCTGTGGTGATTTGCTAAAAGAACAGACAGCAGGTAGTGCCCAGCCATCAGAGAGTAAATAAACACAAGGAACTGAGAAATCAGCACCATTCTAAGGCCTGTAGAGCTTCAGGCCCATTTCAATTTAATACAGTTTTTCCCTCTCTTCTAAAAATCTAATGCATGATGTTTCTCAATATAAACAAGGCCTTTTTTTTTTTTTTTTTTAGTTCTGTAAGCTTCAACACTGGTGCTACTTCCTCCTCTACCTCACCTCCTTACAAAGACCCTTGAAAACTTTAAGAAACAAGCTTTGTTCTACAGGCTCTGTTCTACACTGTCGTTGCAACTGTAATACCTCCCAGGACAGAAAATTCTCTCACACACAAACATTAATTTTTTTCTCCCACTGGTTGCATTAGCAATTTTTCCAGCCTACCAAAATCAGTATGATTCAAGCCCCAGAAATTACAAAGATGAAGACTCGCTTATGATGGCGAATTCCCCCCTTCCCCCCAGGCCACACCATGCTCATCACTACAGAGGCATTTTGTGGGTTTAGGAATACTAGATTTACTATGTAGCAACTAATTATAATAAAACCAGTCACACGTAAAATATTTGAAATTACGCAATTTCCTGATGAATACTTTTGACTATCATGCAATATGAATCACACTTTTGCAAAATGAAGATCACCTCTGAAAATTACTACATCCATGATTCTACACATACCAATTTCCTGGAAAGCATGTTACAATAATAAATAATAAATGCAAAAAAAAGGGTAACTTGAAATCCATCCATGATTTCACAGAATCAAGAACTATTGGCTGAACAATATTAAAAAGCATGCCTGTAGGCCAGCTTGTCATGGTATCAGGGCAGGGAAGGGGGGGTACCATGGGACAGACAGGCCGTTTGCAGTAAAAACAAAGTAGCAGAAAATACTATTTCCAACAAAAAAGATTCATTTATTAAAAACAAAACCTAGACATGTAACAAAGTTTGTGATCTACTCTTAACAAAGGCTTATATTTTTATGGATATGACTTTTTAAAAAGAATGTGTTTCAGTCAGTGCAACTGGCTACTATTTACTAAAAAAAAATCCAATAGTATTTAACAGAGTTAATTTAGTAGCTCCAATTTAGCAGTAGAAGAGTAGGAAAATTTTATATATTGTGCTGACATAGGATTCTGTTGATCTGTGTTGTAGAATCTTTACTGCTATAAGATTAACTTCTAGTCTTCGGAGTTACCAAGACACAAAACTTTTTCTATATTCAATTTCTCTAATAAATTAAAGTAAATAAGCACATGTAAACAGTTCACTGAGTGCCTGTCTTATGGACTATAAATGATTTATGTTGTTGTTGTTTATGTACCACATTACAAATAGTTTCACTCAATTATACATTTGCAAGTCTTGATTTAAATGACATTTTGAAAATAGTACCTCAACTGACTTTCTTAAACAGTTACCTGTTTTGAAGTAAAGCCTTTGTCTGAGCCAAGCAATTCCTTGACCAGAAAAATACCAAGAATGTGTTAAGGGTACAGAGGAGAAAAAGCTTTAATAAACAAAATAATAATCATTTAACCCCAAAACCACACATTAAAAGAAACCAACACACAGTCTTCCTCTTAATGTTTCAAGACAACTTTGAAAGGAAATTTTTAGAGATTCTATTTCATTAAGACATGACATCCTTCTTCTCAGACCTATACTAAAGACCTGTTGGTATCAAAAATGGGATTTTTATGTAAATATACAATTAAGATTCGTTGGCGTTATTAGCAGGACAGACTACAATTATTTCCTTGACAAAGCCCATCTTTGTAAAATAGGAGAATGCACCAATTAACATACCTTTTCTATGTCAATGTTTTCTCTCTTTCAGGAAACAACTATTCAGATTTCCTAATATTCTTCTGAAGGGCTAGATATTTAAATTCAATAAATTTATCTCCTTTTAAAATAATCCCAATTCTGAAAACACATTATTTTGTCATTTAAAACCAAAGTAGAAAATCACTTTTCAAACTTTCCTAGTGATTGCTTAATAACTCAAAGAAAATTCATTACATTAAAGGTGTTAATTCTACAAAAGGCCATGCTATATCCTTCTGGGCTCCTCTTGTTCTGCTTTCTATGCAATAATTGACAACCATGGAAAAGCTACAGTTTTATAGCACATCAGCAGACAAATTGCAGTGGTTTTAAAAACATTCTATAGCTGCACAGACAAGCAAACTTACTATTGTTAATTGTATTTGCTCAAATAATAAAATCTGTCACAGACATCAGAATCACCAAAAGGCCACCATAAGCAGAAGGTGAGTCCAATGCCGTTAGAAGCCATGATTTTAGCTCACAAACAATTTGGATCTTTTCAGTTAATGTAGGTAAGAGAGTGTCTAAGCTCTGCTCTTAGCTAGGGTCTGTATATTTCTGAAATATTTAAAGTACATAAAAAAAAATTACCCCATAAAGGCAAACTTGGATCTGAACCTTTCATGCAGTGCTACACACATTCATATGGCAACACAGCAACTAAGAGTGATGTATCTTGTTGGGGTGACTCTGTTTTTTGGGGTTCTTTTGGGTTTTTTTTAATAAATAAATAGATTAAAATAGGCAATCATATCCTGCCCTCAGAGCAGTTTTCAAGTAGCATATTCCCATGACTCTCATTTTACTCTGTTACAAGCAGAGATTTCATCCATTAAGATTAGTATTATCAGTCAGTTGTAGACAGAGATAATTCTTGAGAATAACTTAAGAGACAAAAATCATTTGCTGTGCTAGAAGGCATGATTATGCAAAACCTTTTAAAACTACAAAGTAGTTTGTTTGTGCACAAAGAAGTTTGGATATTTAAACTAATGAGTATCCTTTCCCTCAGATCCCAGCCAAGATTCTGGAAAGATAGCCTAGATGTGGTGGAAAATGAATACTAGAAGTTTCAATTCAAACTGGCAATAGCAGTAAAGGGATTGTAAGAATGTCTGTTCAGAGGACGGACCTTAACTTTCCCCCTGCACTGGGCTAACAGCACAGCTGATGCCCTTCCTCATCCTAATTTAAGAGGAGCACTGTAAAGATCAAGTGGCTCCCAGCTGCAGCCTGCTTTTAACTTGTGAAACTACATAAAAACCTACAGGTTACATAAGGTTTGCCCTCTAAAGTTTCACCAAATCAAGGAAAAGAAAGGAAAATAAAATTATATACTGGCAAAGAGTAAAGGTACCTTGTATTTTCATTATTTAGTTGTTATTAGATGGGAAGGTTTGCTGCTCCCCCAGCCTCCAGCTCACCCCATATTCAGTTTTTCACACTGCTGTGATTGACTGCAGTATCAATCACTCACAGCAAGACCAACTCTGAACCAGAGGGAATCAGATGAGCCAGGCATACATTTACCTGACACCAAGCCTCTCTTGAAATAATCAGATGATTTTTTCATAATCCTTCAGAACCAGTGAAAGCAATGGAAAACAAAGCAAACACAATGGGTTACTGAACCCATTTAAACTAACACCATGAGCTGTTGCCTGTTTATCCCAAAGAGGGCAGAGGTTGGATGAAAACTAACCTCAACCTGATAACACTGAAACTATTTCCAGACTTGAACAGCATTTAACATCAGCCTAACCTGACAACTTACCCTATAACAATTCTGCAGCTAATTCTGCCTGATGTAACAATCTAACCGTTATGAAAACCTATCTACCACAGATGCTGCTTTCAAAATACACATGCACAACACATGCTTCGCAATTTTTTACAGCTTCTCATAGCACTCAGGTTTCTTTGTGGACCATTAACCATCTCCAATAATCACATCCATGTTTTCCAACAGAAGTAGCTTAATGAGAACAGCATCCATCAACTCCTGAGCTCAAGAAAGAATCACTGACTCCCACAAAAGAAACCTAGACTATGGTATGCCACCAGAAGCAAACACGTGGCAACAGACTTACTGTAGACTTCATTACCTGTGCAAATTGCTTTTGTTTTTTCATTTCAGAACCCATCCATTTCCATCTCCACTTGCACACACCTTTTAGGGAGTGGAAAGTGCTTCTGCAATGGGTTATTGTCTCACAGTTGCTTCAGTTTAAGGTACTTCACAGCAGCAATGGAAAACAAACTGTTCCTTGTTGAATGCATAAGGATGGAATATTTGCCAGAGTTCAAGTACTTGAGTCTATCAGGTGTTCCCTGAAAAAGATTTGCAAGCCAGCACACACACAATAAGGAAAGTATTTTTTAACCTGCTATTAATCAGACAGCATAAATCCTAGGCTTTGATTTCAAAGCTGTTGAGATATGGTTTGACTGCTGTTTCACTATGATATGCTTCTCCATTCAACTGCAGATTCAAGAGATTGGAAAAGAAATTTTGACACTTCCAAAAAAACACTGTATAAAAGCCAAGGCTTTTGAAAGTGAGAGTGTGCACATGTGCATGGAGACTGGAAATAAGAATCTCCCTGAAACTCATCTGAAAATCTTATCCAAACAAGTGACCTTTTTTGAAGTTCTTAGGTGATTATTATCCAAAGATCCAACTGTCATGTTCAAGCTCATGTTATTGCCATTGAATAATGGAAGCAAAAGAGCTCAGGAAATAATATCAATAACTAAAAAGAAGTCTTTTACATATTAATACTCTTCAAATGGATGACAGCACTGGCAACCTATTCTGGTACGTGACAGGCTGTACAAGGCAAAGACACACACTCATCCTCATAGGAAGTCAGTGGGCTTTTCTTTCTTACCTCATTTTTTCCATCTAAAAAATTACTGTGAAGTCAGAATGTATCTGTATCCTGTTCATGTAATACAAGTAATCTAATTATTTTGAAGAGTGGTTTTATTCAGAGCATTCCTAGATCATGACACATTTACTAAAGCAACAATCATTTGAGAAGTGTGGACAAAAATAAGTAAACAGATAAAAACTATTCACGTCTGTTCACTCTGTATTAAAAAAACAAAATATGAAAATAATTAAAGTTTTACTAATCCAAGCAGAAATAATCCCAGCATATTCCCTAAGCAAAAACCGGGCAGGCAAAATCTTGCCAATTATTAGAGTAAGCAAAACAATGCAAAAAAAAAAAAGTATGCATAGATTTGTACTTTTTTTCCCTGCAGATTCCAATATTTTGCTCTATGTTTGTCAACATGACTTTAACAAAAAAACTGCCTCATTCCCACTAAAAATCTATAAACTACCCAGAAAAATTACATCTGAATGCCAGTGAGTGGAACAACATCCTGGCTGACACACCACTATCTGTACAACTGTGCAAATAAAAGCTACCTACAGATTCCCATTACGAGATGCTGGGGTTTTACGTCCCCCTAACTCTTTACAAGTACATTTACTAAGCAGGGTTGTCGTTTTTCTTTTTTGTTTTCCCCTCTTTTTAAATGGAAACAAAATGGGATAGAAGGAGAAGGGGGAAGCAAATGAGAAACTCAAAAGTGTTGAGTGAAACAATCAAGGGATTCACCAAGTATGCATTATAAGCCACATGAACAGCACTCAATTATTTATTACTAATGTATTCTGAGTATATGTCGGTAAAAGGCGGAGTCTTCTGCATACCTCACCACAAGGCAATGATTTTTACCAGAAGATAATGAATCACTTTCACACTCTCTAAAATGCAATGAGTTCAAAATGGGGGAAACATTTGCTCCATTTGTCCTTTTTAGTAGTTTATGTGCAAGCAAACTTGAGAAGATGGAAAGTGAGAATCCCCTCCCCACTTCCTCCCCATACTTTCTGAATCATCATCCCAGTTGTTAATGGCTCAATTTCCACACATCAAAACAAAAACCTTCCAAAAGCCCCTCAAATATTTGAGGGTTGACTGCTGCCTTCACAAGGAGAAAATGACGCATTTTCAAGAGCTGTCATTCATAAAAAAAGCTATGTCCCTCCCCAACCCAAAAGCTCAACCCATACATAATTGTTTTCAGTGGGATGTTTATCCTCTCATTTGGTGAAACCTTGATAGCACAATCAGTTAAATCTCCATCTTACGCTTTTGTATTAAAAAAACACACACTTTATGGGTCGGAAAATGGTGAAGAGAATTGCATTAGAAGAACTGTTTTAACAATAACATTGTTTCTGCGTAAAACACAAAACCAAACGCATTGTTTCCACACTTCTTGTCAGCCTTGCATCATGTTCTTCCTCAGAGATGACACATCACTTGACCAATACTTTCCAGTTCTTAGGTTATATATTTCCCACTGCTGTCAGTAACTGTCAAGCTCTGGCTGCACATTCCTCCCAGGAGTCTTTACACCAGGTAATTTCTGGTCATATGGTTTTCCTATCACCTGTACCTTGAAGTTAACATTACATGAGAGTTTTAATTTAAAACCTCATCACACTTGCAGAAACAGATGCCTTGAAATATCCGGATTTATGAGGAAAAAAATGTTAGAAGAACTGGAAACCCACAGGACAAGGAGGAAAGTAAAATAAATTAATCTCCAACAGCTGAGTCACTTGACATTTCCACATCTTCAGGCAAAGGGTCCCTCCAGTGCTCCCAGCCACACTGTGGGACCCCAAGTTTTGGTTCTTAATGCACCCAGACCACTGCAGGTGGTCTCAGTGCATTGGGAAGAGCATTGCCAGCAGGTTGAGGGAGGTGATCCTGCCCCTCTACTCAGGCCTGGTGAGGTCACATCTGGAGTGCTGTGTCCAGCGCTGGGCTACTCAGGACAAGAGAGACATGGAGCTCCTGGAGCACATAGAACAGAGGACTACAAAGATCATCAAGGCACCAGAGCCTCTCTCGTATGGGGAAAGGCTGAGGGTGCTGGGCCTGTTCAGCCTCCAGAGGAGACAACTGAGAGAGGAGCTCATCAGTGTCTGTCAGTATCTGAAGGGAGGGTGTCAAGAGAGTAGATCCAGACTCTTCTCAGTGGTGCTCAGCAATAGGACAAGAGGCAGTGGGCAGAAACTGATGCACAGGAAGCCCCACCTGGACATAAGAAAGAACTTCTTTACTGTGCAGGTGACCAAGTACTGGACCAGGTTTCCCAGAGAGGTTTTGGAGTCTTCTTCCTTGAAGATATTCAAGAACCATCTGGGCAGACCCACTGTGGCCCCTCTCTGGAATGACACTGTTTGAGCAAGGAGTTTGGACCAGATGACCCACTGTGGCCCCTTCCAACCTGACCCATTTGGTGATTTTGTGACCAACTTCACTAGAGTTTCACAGTTCCAAAGCAGAAACAAACAGCACCTGAATGATAATTTGCTTTCTCACAAAGGCCCCTGATACCTGACCTTAATCTGACTTACAGTTCCAAATGAGGCATCTAATTTTTCTGTAATCAAAAAAAACGAAAAATGGACTCAGTTTGTAAAAAATAGTTTTAAGAACCTTTCATAAACATTTCCCTTTTATTAGAAATCATTCCCTACTACCTTAAGAGAAAAATCCTAATCTTTTATGGTTTTCCAGTTTAATTGATGATACTAAAAAGATAACAAGTGAAGAAGATATTATCAAAGCAGCACATTTCAGAGCAATGCCCTACTCCCTTAATTGGTTATTTATGCTTTATCAGAATGTGACCATTTTAACCAGATTCAGCAAGAACTATTTTAAAGCTGTCCTATCTAGCAGTAGAACATGCATATGTTTATGTAAGTAAATAAAAATAAAGTCTACTTTGCACTGATCAACATACTACTTTGTGTCTCTTTCTGCTTTTGGAAGTTTCCCATTAGCATCATATTTGGCAAGGGCTTCTTCCTAGCTAGGCATAGAAATTCTTAAATACAAAACACTGTTCTCAGGCCACTTAATTCTCCATATTAATTCCACTTCTGAAATGGGCTTTATATTTATTGCTGGGCTATCAATGCTTTTACTAGTAAGCACAATTACTGAGCAGTAAATGTGAAATAAACTACTGTTTTGCTATACTGCTGTGGTCTTAACCCTGGCAGCATTCTCTAATTTTCATGGCTTCAGTACCGGAGATCTTGGGCTAGTCACAGATTTGTAGCAGTTTAAGCTGTTAGCTCACAACTGGAGGTTAAATTGGAGACACTTATTTTTATCAGAAGCAGATTACCACCTTAGTTTAGTCAGGGGTAAACCAAACAAACACACCACACACCAAGCACATAGACAAATGGATTCCCATGGGATAAAAACGAGTGTGAGCTTGCTTACACAAACTTCAGCATTTACCACCGGGTAGGAGCACACACAGGAACAGTTGCCATAGAAAAGGAAGTGTAGCTAATTCACAGCTATAATTAATTACCCAGCACAAACTCCCTTGGCTGCCCACACTACACTGGTTTGCCCTAGCAGACGGTGAGTGCCCACAGTGCTAGTGGTGTTCCAGGTTTGGATTCCCGAATCAGTGGCTCTACTCACAACAGGAGTTGATTTCAGAGCAGCCCTGCAGCAGTTTCTGGCAGCCCTACCTGAAGCCCCACAGATGATCTGTTTATGGAGAGAGGAAGGGATTTCCTCCTCACAAATTGAAGGGAAACACATTTCCAAGCCTCGAGAGCCGCTCACTTAACTCACAGCCTCGTCATCTTGGAGGAGGGCAGAGTGCAAACACAGCTATTAAGCAGCTTCAATGTTAATAAAGTTAAATGGTTTTAAATAGAACATCTGGCATCAGCTGTTTCCATAAGCTGTTTTTATTTAAGTTTCCACCATAAAATACTGGACTTCTCAGCTATTTTCACATGTAAACCTGAATGCCAAATTTGGCTATCTTTAAAAAAAGTTGTCCTAGGAAAAACTGTAAGAATTATTCACACGCTTTTTGGTTTGGCACTTTATTTGGTATGTAACAGGCTGGGAGAGAGCTAAGCACAACAGTATTTTTGCAATACATTTTGCAGTGGAAATTATTTTTTAATAAAAGCACTCCTATTGCAGTCATTTGTCAGCAGTAATCACTAAATTCAAAAATAGCAAATCTTCAAATGTTTCCACAGGTACCTTGGTACAGACATAGATTTTTCCCTTTACTGGATAAACTCTGGGGCAAAGTGGGAGAGAAAGAAACACAGCTGCCGCAGTATTGACAAACAAAAGCTGTAAAACCATGGTTCATGCTCTTAAAAAACCCCAACATTTAAACACCCTCACCAAAAAAACACCCACCAAAAAAAAAAAAAAAAAAAAAAAAAAAAAAACCAACCAAAAAAAAAAAAAAAAAAAACAAAGGGAAAAACACCACAAAA
>VXBB01021203.1:199437-241812 GCA_013399915.1 Illadopsis cleaveri
AAAAAAAAAAAAAGAAAAAAGAAACCAACCCAAAAAAAAAAAACAACACCATAGGGCAAAACTAGACCACAGAACACTTCAGAACTTGGTATTTGTGGTCCCATCTTACACCCCCAAAAGCCACCATGAGCTTTTGACACTACTCTCAGGCACACGGATTAAGAGCACTGTGCCTCTTCAAATTCCTAAGTGTCAACTCCAAGAGGCAGCTCTGACCTGCCCCAGTCACATCTACCAACCCCAGGCTCCTGCCCACTCCAAATCAAAATCAAACAGAGGGTAAAGAGCTTGTGAAGCCTCTTGTCCAAGCCGGGGAGCCACTGATATGGATGTTGGCTTTTTCTCAATTGGAAGGAGCATGGTAGTTTCCAAGACAGGGGCATATGGAGAAGACCAAAACTCTGCTTCCCTTTGAAGGACATTTTCAGCACATCTGTGAAAGTTAACACTATCCAGCATTGCAACTTTTTTTCTGTAGGCTACCTGCCTGAAGGTTCTCCATCTAGACTGGAATGAAGTTGTATGGTGCCCAGACTGCAACTCCTGATATCTACTACACACACATTAAATTGTGATCGCTCTAATTTCTGTGCTTACTGTCACACTCCAGATCCCTCCCAGACAGCACACACCAAAACAAGGCACCATAGCTGCTTTTCAAAAGCTCACATGCACCTTGTATTTTGTGTCTTTTGGTGAGAACAAAGTGGCTTGCAGTCTCTGACCTCAATGTATGCAGAAGAGATTTACCTCTATACCATCAAGGCAGCTTTAAAGCTGAAACTATGGAAGAAAACAAGTCTTGGCCTGCAGTAAAATTTGCAAAGTTTGCTATTATTTTGAAAACGTTCGTTTTCTAGACATATTTTATATTCACAAATCAGTATTCATTTTTTAACTACAAAAGTAGTAGCATTTTACTATTAGTAGCAACCTCAATCTGTCGAACATTTCTTCACAAGATACAGTGTCAAGGAGATCCACTGACGAGAAATCCTTATCTCATAAGTGGTGAATAATTTTCATGGTGGAACTTTCAACTGTTAATTGTCTCCATCCTGCTTTCAGAACACAAAGTCCCATGTCAAAGTCCCATCCCTCAAAGTCACATGTCTCATTTGTCAAGCCTACAAAATATACGCACATTGGTGTAATTATTTTGATTACACGCTCTGGAAGCAGGAACGCTCAAAAATGCCTTGCCAATTGTTCTGTGCAGGGAAACCATATGGGACCTGTAATTTTATTTCATTTTGCTGTCAATGGTTATTGCAAGATAGCTATGAAAATGAATTACTACAGTTCCACCTGAAGACTGATTTCAATATTTTACCTAATTATTTCTTTATAGAAACAACAAAATTATATCAGGATTAAAAAGCGAAAAAGCTGCATAAAGTTTTGAAAATATAGGTAGTAATAGTTATTGCCCTCAATCTTTGTGAGGTAATTAAGAACTTACCCATAAAAAACAATGTATTTCTTCAGGAATATGAAATTTTAATCTGTATCACCATTTATTCTGCAACAGTAAAGTTTTAGCTAAATATTCACTTCAAAACGTGGTTCAACATCTCAGTCTGATACAATTTAGACTGGAGTACTGCTACCTTTAGAAATTACACCTTCCAAAAATTACCATCACCTCTCAGCCCAGGTTTTTTAGTTTGATGTTACTAAGGAGCTGTTTTTCTTGTGTTTTTGTAGGGTTTTTTTCTTGCTCTGTTGCATGTTTTTTATGGTGACCATCAACTGCACTTTTCAGATTCAGCATTTCATCAGACCTAATAGCTAAATATCACAGAAATCAAAATATTTGGGTGGACTAATATATTCTTCCCAACATGAGTAAATAATGTCAATAAGCAGTCACAGTCTCCTGTTTGTAGTAACACAATGACAATCTTTCCCTGGTACCGCCCTTATTTTTCTTGTTGTTGGCACTGAGAAACATAGAAATGACACCAAGACAAAACACAAAGAGAAAGCTATGAGAAGTTGAGAGCATTTTCCACCCATGAACAAACACAAATAAATTCTATAAATTTATATCAGTTTAAACTAATATAAAAACATAGAATCTGTTACATTTCAGTACTGCTTCAAGAAATAAACCATACCATTTTTCTAAGACAAAAACTAAATTAATTTTCAAATGCATCCCCAACTTCCTTACGTAAACAAGTGACAAAAATTTTTCATTCTCACAATTGTGCTATTTGAAAAGTCTAAGTGGGAAACAGTACATAAGCAGGAAAAGAATGTTAGAGATCCTTGGCAGACTCCATTGCCTCCAACAGATTCTGAATCAAGCCCAGAATGAACAGCACCATCAAGAGGGAAAAGGTCTGTCAGGGGGCTCACCCAGCCAAAACGGCTTGAGATAGGGTGTCTAGAAGGAATGCAAAAACATTAGTGCTGAAGCCATCTATCAGAAGTACTTTAAAAGAATCTCTGCTGAACAGAAGTCTTGAAAAGATATTCCCTGAAGAAATTGTCACTGCTCCTTGCATGCTATCCAAAGAAACTCATGTTCTGCATTTTAGAACTGTGCTACCTTGAGGGCTACCATGCAGGCCTGTTAAGACATATCCACAAAGAGAGAGAGCTTGAGCAATTATATGGTCATTTAAACACATCAGCAAGACTATTCTTGCTTTCTCTGTAAAACCTCAAGGAAGCCAAGGAAAGGAGCTTGACCTGCTACTAACACCTTAAAGCAGCCAGCCCACCTAAACAACCACCACTGTGTACTATTCTACACAATGCAGCATCCACAAAGTAACTTGTGTTGGAAGCAAAAGAAAAAAAAACAAACAGCTAAGCAACACAACAAGCGAGCCCTGAGCACAATCCTGACTTGAAAAGAAAGGTTGTTTCCCTACTGACCCTTTTGCTTGTTGCAACACCTTCTGCAGGGCCAACCTCATTATTTGGCCAGATGTTCACCCTGGCTCTTCCAAAACCAGCCCCCATATAAAAACAATCTGATTCTCCTGAATCTCAAAGCTGTTCTCAAGGGTGCAAATGACAGCAGGTGAAGTCGTAGAGACCACAAAGCAGTCTAATCCCCACCCATATTTTAGTTATAGCCCCCGGGTATGAGGGCACGTGTGTTGGCTTCTCTCCTTCACTAGATAGAAGTTTTGATCCTGGTGGAGTAGCAACCACCAAAAGCCTCTCTTCACTACACTGAGTAACATAACAGCATTCATTTGAAATTGCACTAGTGCATACATTTCTTATACAGGTTATTTACACATACACATTATAAGCCTCCAGCAACTGCACCATTCTCTTCTTTCCTTTTGAAGAAAAATTCATGTTTTCCGCTGTGCTCATCCAATTTCTCCCAGAGAAAACAAATACCTACAAGCCTCTCAAACCAATCAAAATTTTTAAGACTTTGCTTTCTGCTTGTTTTGTTTTATTTACAAGTCTCCTTTCAACAGTGTTTAAAAAGAAAACCTTCATTATTTTTCCTGGATGAACAGGAACTTCTGGCAAAAATGCTGAAAACAGCCAGATTACAGGACATTCTAGCCCATTTTGAGTAGGAGTTTCCACAGCTAAGGTTCTAAAATTTTAAAAATGCCATGAATATCCAGCTACTAACGCCTTCATTCAGAGTTCAGCAAGCTTCAGTGACCCTGATGAGCACAGCAGCTTTGGCATGGCAGAAAGGCAGGTCCTAAAGTAGCCTAATCTCAGAAAATTAAAAGCTTTGAAGATTAAGAGCAGGACCTTGAAATGACCCAGACAGAAAAAGAGAGAGACTAAATGGTTTCTGCAGCCAGTCGACTGCTGTTAAACTCCCAAGGTCTGCTGCCAGAAGCTCCAGCTCAGGAGCACTCCAGCTCAGTGTTTTGGTCTCACAACTGCAAGGCCCAAAAATGGAGTTTAATTTGCTAGAAATACAAGACAGAGGAAGACATTACTGACCGCATTTGCTACCACCCCATGTCTAGAATATTCCATTTTTCTGAATAACATCACATAAGCTACATTTACCGTCAAGTAACAACGTTAAGTCCAACAGAGAAGCTTATCCCACATGCTTCCAAAGCTCTGGTGGTTCTTATCTTTTCTTGTCTCACAAAACATGGACAAAAATGAATTGCAGAAATCCATCTGAATCCTCACCACTACCAAACTTCAAGCAGCAGTTCCATGTTCTTTGTGTTGTTGGGGTTTTTTTTCCCCCAGGATAGCCACCACAGAGAAAATTATAATTGTGTTTCAGGAACAATTCACATCATTGATTTTACATGCCCAAAAGAAGTATAAAAATAAAACAAGGTGGACAGTAGCTTGCCATTTCAAGAGCAAAGACTGGCAGGGAAAGCGCCAAATGGTCTCACTTGCCAGATTACCTGGCAGTGTCAATTTGCCACTGTGGGGTGTTAAAAGTAGTGAAGTTAAAATTACCAGAATTATCACAGAGACACCAATGGAAGGGAAAACTTGTGAAAAATTCAAAATGGATTGCTACCAAAAAAAAAAAATAAATCCTTTTTATCACTTGCTTTCAAACCATTATAAAGTTAGCTGGAAATACAAACTTGTTTGTTTTAGTGATTTTTATCACCTATCCAAAAAAATGAAGACTATTTCAGCTTCTACGCTCAATACTCCTATTGAAAGGAGGCTCAGTTCAGCTTGTATTGGCTGCTCTGTCTATCATCAAACTCTCTTCTCAAATTCAAGTTTTTATCTTGTAATTATTACAAAACATGCCCCAAACTGGTATGTGTGAATAAGACATACACAAATGCACACACATGAATATCTGGAAAATGTTATTTAAAATTCTTCTCCACATAAAATAATCTTCAGAGGCACAGTTCAAATTTATAAGGCATATTCATCAAAGGCAAGACTGCTATCAGAAGCAGTGGAGAAGGAATATAAGCAAAAGGGCTGTATCTTCTGCTGTTAACAAACTCTGACCAATTCAGAATTCAGTTAAACACACCTATAAAATAATCACAACTATCCAGTCCAATACAGTAGCCAGAAAGACAAAAATAGATCTAAACTTTCTGTTCATTTTACATCCTAAGTGAGACAATCACCTGGAAGGTCCAGAAAAGGAAAATTCTTCAAAAAAGCAAATCTCCTATGTACATTTACACAAATACACACTGATGCTAACTTTTGCTTTCACTTTCAATTCTCAAAGAGATGATTATGGAAAGCTGTGTCATAGCAATCCATGTGTGCCAGCAATAACTAAATAAGAAAAAAAAGCAAGAGAGGAGACTATTCAAAAAACAACCTGCACCCCCATCCCTTCAACTGGGATTCAATTCCAGAAATGAAAAAAGAAACCAATACAGGTCTTTTATTCAAAAATATAAATGGAAGACTTAACTATCAAGGCAAAATAAATTTAGTTTATAACTGCAGGAACACCACCCCAACATAATCCTCTACATGACTAATATCATAAGAAAGATCTCCAAACAAACTATCCTCATTTATCAAGTTTCAAAGAACTATAACATCTTATTAGACTAATCAAGATATTCATATTCACAGATTTCTTTACAATAAGTCATATTTTAGAGAAATTGTAAGTGTGAACGTAGAGAGGAGTCATAAAATTCTTAATCATACAAAGGGACAGACATACAGGCATACAAGGCAAAGATTTTTATCTTTTCTGTTCCTATGCTGACCTGAATATATGAAGTTAGCCATACACTTGTTTATAAAAATTCAGTAAACCTTTACTTACCCAGCATCCTCCTGGAAGCCTTCTAATTCATCTCTTTGCTCTGCCAGGGTGGATTCTAGATCCAGATAGGTACCATTATGAGATAGTTGCAGGGTGCAGTCATCAAGCTGCAGAACAAAATTCAGACCATTAGATTAGAGCAGTCTTTCTCTGTAACATACCTCGAACACTGCCTTCCCATTTTCCAGTTCCCCAGACAAGATCTCCTAAAAAAACAACATGTTGGGAGCAAGTAACAAAATTTTTTTGGCAACTTACGCAATCCCAAACACATGTTCCCTAGACCATACTTGCTCACAACAACATCAACACAACTAACAAACACAGTGAAATTTATTAGAACATAGAAGAAGAGAACATAGAAGAACAGAGAAGAAGATTAGAGGGCTTTAGCAAAGTGCCTTTAAAATGCAATACAGAAAGACAATTTCAGTGTGTGTCTAGGACATAAATTACTGTTCTCTGTTCTTACAGTACAATTATATGTAGAGTTTCTGAGCCTCTGGATAAAGATACAAGGACAAAGAGCTGTTTTGTGAGCTACTGAATGGCCCCTATGAGGACAGATATATAGGCAAGGGACAGTGCAAAATGTGGCAGCCAAGAGTTGGGGTCCTGCAGTGAGGGTGAGTACAGTCAACGAAGTCACAGATTTTTCTGGCATTCTGCTTTTAGGGCCAGGCACTAACCAGCCTCAGAGGGTGCAGGTACAACATTCCTAGGCACTGGGTGGGGGGAGGACTGGAAACCTGTGCCACCTTCCTACAAAGGTACTGAGGTAACCAAGGATCAGACCTGAAAGCAGAAATCTGTCCACAATGGTCCTTAAGAGGGAGGGAGGGAGGGAGAAATTAATAAACTGTCTTTATTTCTTTTCTGTCTTCCCTCATCTTCCCCATCATTAATTATTGCAGCTAAAAATTGTTGCAGTTAAAAAGAGACAGATTTGACCCAAGTTAGAAAAGAAATTTTCTGGGGTTTTATTTGCAGGGTGCTCATCACAATAGAAGATCTAGGATGAAACACCACAAAACTCTGGCTAACTCATTGACCAGGAATACAAAGTAATAACAGATCAAGAGGGAAAACTAAAGAAGCTGGGAAAGAGTTAGAAAGGAACATGAGCTCCTCTCTCACCATGACATAACTCAGTGTCAAATAACAGATAATGAGGGGAAAAAAGCTTTCCCAGAGCAGGAGAACAAGACAACATTTACCAAGGGGCAAGTGAACGTACAGGGTTGTCCTGCCTCACCACTAGGGGGCTAAGTGACCATCTGCTCAGAGAATCCAGCCCAGAAGCATAAAAATGGACATCAGTGAGCCCAGTTGAACACGCTGCTGGGACGGTCACGTGCAGCACTGCACTGGGGGTCCTTTTGTAACTGCTTCCAAGCTCACAAATATAGTAATATCTACTATATTTGTAGTTATCTACACAAATATCTACTCTAGATGTGTTGTGCTACTAGATAGAAAATCCAGTCTGACAGCCAAACAGAAGAGAGAACCATTAAGGTTGGAGTAGGCCTCTGTGATCATCGAGTTTTACTGTCAACCCAGCACCACCATGTTAACCACCAAAGTATATTCCTCCATGCCACATCCACATGTCTTTTGAACACCACAGGGAGGCCAATTCCACCACTTCCCTGGAGAGCCTGTTCCAACACCTGGCCACTCGTTCAGTGAAGAAATTTTTTCTAATATCCAAGCTAAACCTCTGCAGGTGCAACTTGAGGCCATTTCCTCTTATCACAGAATCATAGAATGGTTTGGAAGGAACCTTAAATACCATCTACTTCCAGCCCCCTATGTCATAGTTTTCCTGCTGCACAAGGGGTTCTAGTTCCTTCTGTTTGTTGCCCATGCTGTGTGCACATGTGTAGATGCACCTCACCTGGGTGATCAATCCAGCTGCCTTTTCAGGGGAAGAAGCTCCAATTCCTGCTTGAGCATTCCCAGGTGCTTCTGCAGTTTCTAGCACATCAATAACCCTTGCTGCTGCATGGATCTCCACCCCCTACCACTAAGACAGCACCAAAGGACCTCATTAGCACACTGTCTCTCAAACAGTGGCATGCTGCCTCCACGTCTGCCTTCAGTGATCGTGATTTTATCCCCTCACCCCTCCAAATCTTGTTTAAAGTTCTCTCACTGAATGAGACCTGCTAACTCCTGTGCACTGACCCTTTCCCCCTTTGAGACACATGTACCCTGTCTCCCACCAGCAGGCCCAGCATCATGATCAAAGAACCCAAAATGAAGATGTTTCATTCCTCTGGATTTAACAAAAACAAATTGACAGATTCTTTGCAAGCCTCCATCTACCAAAAGGCAACCATGGCAGTGGTGGTGTAACCATACATCCCTACTGCAAAGGCCACTTTAAGAAGAGTCAAATATTTAACACCATACTTTATGCCAATCTTCTGCCACAGGTGGCAGCCAATGACTCTCTGAAGGGGTAAGGACGGGTCTGAAACAGCCTCAAGGAAAGGAAATTACCATCCTTCACCACTTCCATGGATTTTTCTTTCTGCTCTTTTTAATACTTAGAAAGAAAATCAATTAAAAACTATCACTGATGAATTACCTCTTTTAATTTTCCATCCAAGTTTTGATCCTCAGTACCGTTCAGGAAAAGCATAATAAGCAGCCACTCATCTTATCTGGTAGTCAATACCTAAACTTAAGTCACTCAGTTTCCAGCCACTGATTTATATACAAGAAAGGAAGACTAATAGTGTATTCTGGATTAGCTGCATTGGAAATACTGTAGAAAAACTCATTTACAATTAGTAATAGAGTGCAACTTTTGCAATTTGAAAGAAAAGTTTAACCTGTGGAGAAAGTGTAGAGAGAGGAGGTCAAGTTGTATTTCAAACTTGTTCCATTTTTTTGCTTTTCTTTTTTAGATTTTTCCCTGGTGAAGGAGTAAACCATTAAATAAGGTGACAAGATTTTACTGTGATTCCTAGGGATTAAAGAAAGCAAAGAACCTGCAAGTGCAAGATATTAAAAATACAACAGTGTTGCTACTCTGTCTCTTTCTAGTTACAAAGGATATTACTAACCTGTGCTATTTCAAAATACATTCTTCAGAGAAGAAAGACTAAATACTACTCTGGGAAACTTTTTTCAAGTAGTTCAGGGTATGTAATGAAATGCTAATTTATTCAAAGTAATGCCAAAAGGCAAACTACTAATTAGATAACTGTTGTGCTGTCTCTATGGAGATTAGGAGATTTGCCCACAATTTCCATTTATACTGCATAATTACAGAAAAAAAAAAGTTGTGCTTTACTAATATCTTGTGACTTTAGTGTACAAAAAGCACTATGAGAACAGGAAGTCCTTCACGGACAAAATAAATAAGAATAGTACATTGTACCCATGTTCATCTCATTTTCATAGTTTCAGCTGAACATGGTATTCATTCGGGCTTTAAGGCACTGTACATTGCATGCTGTATTTGTTAATTGGAGTTATGGTTATGGGCGAAATAGCAATATCTTTTATTTCCATTAATTAATGCTCAGTCTTGCCAAAAAGTTGGGGGTTTTTTATTCTCTTTCATGTGTACACACAAAGATGGAAGTGATCAAAAAAACACTTTAAAAGTTAAGGTAAGTATTAAGGCAATGTACTCCTGAAATCCTCCTTATATAGGACGACTTTGCTGCTCTGCCTCCAGCTTCACCTGCACACATACATTACAGGCAAAATACAAAAAGAGAAGCCACTTCATGAATTATTTTTAATTAGTAAATTGCCTGCATTTTTCAACACAAAGGATGGTTGATGTTCTCTCATTAGTGCTTATTAGTAACAATTCAGGATGTTGGTCCCTCCCCTCAGCTCAACGTTAATCCCATGTTTATCTGCTATACATCACTTCTCCTGTCTCTGGAGACTGTCACAAATAGCCCCATCTAGTTCATTCATTACATGCTTCTCCCACTAATCATAATTCACATTGAAATCCTTATTAAAAACCTCTTAGAAAAATCAAAAGGCAGAATTCATATAAACAGTCCTTTAAAGAATATTTAACTGAGCTGTTTTACATCATCATGAATGAGACTTCTATTCAGCTTTTTAGAAATTATTTTATTTAACCTTTTTCGCCATAATTTTCTTTAACCATTCAGAATTCCTTACTAGTCCCAAAATTCTAATCTGCATTTTGTTGTTATTAAACTGCATAATTCATTTATACTACTGCCAAAAGGTGAGATTCTCCAAGACCTTTTCAAAATCTTACAAAACTGTTCTAAAAATTTCTAGCCCATTCCTTCAAATCGTTTATCATTTTTCGCATCACACTTTACCATATTGCCAAGAAGACCCAAAAGGCTGACACAAGCCATTTAAATAGAACTCATCCTGTAGGCTTTTCCATACTTCCTGTAATCACATTAAAGAATACTACCAGTATCATGGAACCAGAAAAAGAAATAAGCACCATCAAATGGGACAAAAGTAATGCTACTTCTCTGAGTCAAGCACAGGGTTACTCCATCATCAGTCTTTTGCAAGATTTCAAGGTTTTTGATTTTAGTATATATAAGCCTTAAATGGTATCATAAAGATATAAAAAACCCCTATGTGTTCATTTCAATTACATTCTCATCGTCGCAAATGAACACTTTATTTGGAAAATGTCCATGGTGTATTTTTGAATCCCTATGGAAATTTCTGAAATCTCTTGTTTCTACAGAGAAGAGTGGGACTACCTAGGAGTAGTCGCATTCACAAACATGAAGAAACAAAAACACACGTAACAGTCAACAAAATAAGTGCTTTAGTCAGAATCACCAGCTGGGGATAGTTAGACCTGTCCACTGGGTTTACAGGAAGGAAGCAAAGAAAATAGGACTGTCTTTATGCAGGTCTTCCTCATCAAAAATGTAACTGATGTGCTAATTATCATCTTCAGTTTCATACTGAAATGGTAAAATCTGTACTCTGTCATGACAAGAGTATCAAGAAGTAGTAGTTGCTTAGGTGCTGATTCACTAATTTATAGCTGTCCTTTTGGACAAGAGGAGAACCTGGAAAAGGCTTCTTAAGCAGCACTGACCTCACTAGCTACTCACTGGTTTTTCCATAACTGACCAGAAACATAGAAACAGTGAGACAACCAGATACTTGTGTACAACAGCCTGAAATGCAAGTAGAGCTACTAAATTAAACCACTTTTTCTGTAATAAAAGTTCTAGAAAAACAGAGAGATGTTTGAACTTTTTCAGATTGTAGCTGGTAGCACTGTCCACACAGTGCTAACCACTCAAATGCTACAGTATCTATGCTGCAACCAAAATTGGCACAAATGGAAAACTATGAAAGCACCATGGACACAAACCTAAACACCACCATCCGAACAGTTCCATATATATGTATATGGATGTAAATTATGCATGGATTTTAGATATTTTTCCCTGCAGTTTTTTTTAAAAAGTAACAATTGCCTACACTTGACAGACACATTAAAAACAGTTGAAGAAGTACATAAAAAGATCATAAGATCACAAAGAATATTTAGACTTATATATTTATACCTACACTGGTTAAAGTTTCACTTAGAGAAGCTGAGAACAATTCATTGTGCAAAAGCAAACGAACATTTGATTAAAAAGCTGAAATGCGAATATATTTAAAAGCAGAGCTTCCTACTCCTTCATCTTTTGCCATTTCCCCCATTACAGACTCAAACCATACCACACAAAAAGAGAGAGGTATCCTGGCTTCCCAGAAACAAGCATAACAAGGTCAGAGCTGCAAAGCTGGATCCTGGCCCTGATTCAAGGGTCACCCCCACCTCATCAGTCCATGTTGCTGCTGAGAGCCCTCAGCAGAAACACACCCACTTGCAAAGTGAACACATAGAGGTTGGAGGAAGCTAAGCAACCCACTCATGCATGTCTTCCTTATAGGCTATCAGTAAATCAAGAACATAGGGCAGAAGCTCAGTTTGTCATCTTCTGTGTCAGGTAACCGTATCTGGCTAGTAGTGGCTAGTCCCTCATCCTGTAGGGCCAAAACAGTTCATATTACAAGACTATGAAGCTTAAGAAGACTCAAAATAGATCAACAGTAGTACACCAGTGATGATTTTTTTTCTCACTTCAAGCACTGACCCACAGAAAGGTAACACCCACTTTTCTTCATAAGGAAGTCCTTATTGCCATGCAACAGGAAAGTTTGGGTTTTTTTAGATTTCACAGTTGAAGTACATCACCAAAAGGAGCAAAGAACAGCAGGGGGAAAAAAGAAGAGCAGCAAGAAAAGGTGTTGATCAGCCAGTTAGTTGGTGCCGTGTTCAGAAACTAGTTGAAGTAACAGAAATAAAAATAAATAAACAAACAAAAAAGTGCATTCAATCATTCTTTTCATCTATTGCCCTTAGCTTCTTATAATCCAAGAGAAATACAAATAAACCAAGCAAGAGGGGTGTGAGGAGAGAAGAACAGAGCAACTCCTATGTCCACACACGGATTGAGGACTGCTGTGTGATCCTCCACACACCCTTGTGAGGCTCCATGCACACACCAGTCTCCTCACTCAAGAAGCCCACTGGGCACATAACTCAACACAAAGTCAACATAGATTTATTTTACTGTGCCAAAAAAACCTTGCACAGATCTGTTTTCTCTTCCTGCAGAGGGCTTTGATACACCAGTATACGTCCAAGGTGGACATTCCTTGGGTTTAATGTCTCTGTCTCCTACATGTCTCTGTAGGTTGGCAGAGGTTAAGGCAGGGAAACGGCAGATGCGCCCTCCTGTCTTTTCAAAAAGGCACAGCAGATCCACAAGAAATTCTCCTCTTCCCTGTTTATTCAAAGACCACAGAGTTAAATTTTTTCAACAAACAATCATAAGAAATGCTATTGTCTCACCACCAACTCCCTGCTCTGAGACTCCATTCAGAAGAACATATTTTGAACAAATCTCTCTAAATGGTGGGACCAGCAGATTGAGAGAGATGATTCTCCACCTGTGCCTATCTGAGACCTCAGCTGAAGTACTGCATCCAGTTCTGTGGTATTCAGCCTAAGAAAGACGTGGTCCTATCGGAGGATTCCAGAGGAAGGCCGTGAAGATGGTCAGAGGGCTGGAGCACCTCAGCCTGGAGAAGGCTTCAGGGAGACCTCATTGAGGCCTCCCAGTACTTGAAGAGTGCTTCTGAATAAAAGGGAGAGCAGCTTTTCTTTCATGAGTAGATAGTAAAAGGACAGGAGGGAACAGTTTTAAACATGAAGAAAGATTTAAATTAGATAGCAGAAAGAAATTATTTACTCAGAGTAGTAAGGCACTCTAACAAGTTTCCCAGAGAAGCTTTAGATGTGCCATCAGTCAAAATGTTCAACGTTAGATAGCCTTTAGCTATCTAGTGAGCAGCATTGCTGCCTATGGCAAGTGGGTGGAACTAAATGATCTTTAAGATCCCTTCTAACCCATACAAATCTATGATAAATGCAAATAAAGTGTTACCAAGTTTGCAGCCAGTGTGTGCCAAGATATAGCCAAGCATCCTTTTTATATTAGCTTCTACTTAAATAAAAGTAGGCACCCTTCAAAAATGCAGTTCAGACAGTGACCAAGGATTCCATTAATAGGACAAAGGGCCCTACAGTATGAGAAGAGAGGAGGATATGCTTGTTTACTATGTTAGTACAAATCACCAAAACCACTCAACGTTGCAGTCACTCACTGGAATCGCAGCCAGCTCTCACCAGATTTTCAGTAATTTGAGCTAGACCCACTGGACAGATTACTTTGTTCATTTGGTTGTTTTCAAAATTACAGAGAAAGGGAATGAGAGAGGGAAAGATTAGAGTAATCCAGTATGAAACTGCGGAAACAAAAATCCCTCTTCAATTCTAGCCTTAGGCACAGCCTCTGAAAATCCTTATCTTACTCAAATGTCTTAGCTCATCTTTCATTTAAATATGATTGGTTTACAATTGTTCTTATTAGTGGTGGTGTGTTCCTTATTCACCTATAGCATGTTCTGCACAGTAGGGTTGATGAAAGGCACAGTCTCTTTACTCTCAGTTTTCCCTTTCTAAATCCAAAGCCTTGTTTGGCTTTACACATCACGAGTTTGACACATTCACACACTCGAGCTATGCAGTTCTTAAACACTCTCCCTTCTGGTTCAGCTGTTTCCAACACAATGGGAATCTTGTTACCAGGGCCAACAAGTCTCAGTTTTCCCTTTGCATTCCCACATCCTCCCTTCTTTAATAAAACCAATTACTCCTCAGGAAAAAGCAGGAAAAACAGCTCTTCCTACTCACCAGCCCAAAAGTATTCCATATTTCTAAGCAAAGTAGTACAAACTGATTGGCAGAAATGAATATTTAATACCGTGTCATCCAAAGCTAAGCTCCACATGAGAATGACCACGCTGTTTTCAGAATCTACCATATTTTAATACTTTTCAAATTTTATTGCAGATCAGCAGATTCAGGTTTTCTGTACCTGCACACAGCCAGAGGTCCTTTGGCAGCCATTTAAGACACCACAGGGTTGCTGTCACTGTTAGTTGTCACAGACTAATAAAAAAATAGGAATGGTCTAGTTGGATCCCACAGATCACAGCAAATCCAACAATTATTTATCTGGCTTCAGTTACTGTTGCAGCAGCCCTCTTGTTAGAGGGTAGAAATGAGCCAAGACACAGAATTGTTGTTTATTACAGCATGAAAAGGGTGCTGGTTTGTTCCTCTTCACAGCTTAGCCATCCTGACTCCAACTATTCACTGACTCTGGCTGCAGCAAGCTCCTACTGTAGGTTTCCCTTGCAGCCTCTGACTGCTGGTTATTTCCTGCNTCACTTTGGGCAATATGATGGAGAAAGAACAAAGCACCTAGGCCAGAACTGATGCCACACAACCCATCTTGGGTAAAAAGCTTGACCTTCATGAGGTAAAAGGAAAGCAAATAATCTGTATGCAAGCCACATGTTAGTGCCCAAAATTAGGTGGACACTAAAAACTACTCTCATTTTCAAGTATGACAGAGACCCCACATAGCATCAGTATCTTGATGTAAAAGCCCTGTGTGCCAAGTAGCTCCACTCCAATTACTAGAAAACAAGAGCTATACTCTTTTCCACATTCCTTTCTCCTTGTAAAAACTAATTTTGTAACTCAAAGTATTTTCTAAAAAATACCCCAAAAGCTATCCTTTAAAATTCCAATTAAACCAACAGTTCTGTGAGGTCAGAGTTTTAAAAATAAAGTCAGGCACAGAGGTTATACGGAAGGTCATTTTTGGTGATGGCAACAGTGGCACATTCAGTCATCCATGCTCATCAGTCAGTAGATTGCCAAACTCTAGCAAACTTGCTCTTCCATACTCATTTAGAGGTTGATGGAAAGACCCCTAATAACTTCCTGGATCTTAAACTTTATATTATAAGAAGTAATCCAGCATGTAGAACAGTATTCCTGAATTTTTCAGCCCCTTAGGAGTGATTAGCATATCTTGTAAGAGTACTTATTAATGCTAATGCACATGTGATTTATTTTTAGCACAGTAATTGCCATTGTCAAAATACTTCATAAAACTACACTCACTTTGCAGAGCTTATGTGCAGTCACATTGACCAAGCCATGCCTCCACACAAAGGACAATCCAAAGGTTTGCACAACTGGGCGTAGGGACACAGGAGCACAATCACTTTAAAAGGAACTGCTACTCTGATATGGAAATGGTGGTATTTTGAACATAGCCTGCACTCCTAGTCTGAAACAGCAGCTTTTATCTCTGGTCTCGTAGACGCCACAAAATACTCCTGGGGTCAGGTAATACAGGGCATGAAGTGAAACATAAATGCGACATTAGATCCTCAAGAGCCACTGGAAAAATACACTGCCAATAAAAATATTCTGCTGAAATAACAAAGACATTGAAAACAAACACAGAAAGCTGTTATATTAATATTATGGGTTTGACTTAAGAATAACAAAAGGAAGTTCAGAGTTCAAAATTCTGAAACTGCTATTTCAGGGGTCTCAAACACAGACAACACCACAGCGAATACATAACGAGTGGATGCCTACCTGTTGCTATTCTTGGGCAGCTTTGTCACTAAATCTCAGACCTTTTGCTTTGTGATTCCCTTTAATTCAGTGCTCCCCAGGGAGCAATTTTGAATTTATTACAGTATCTGCGTCCAACTGTGACACTGTGGCTTCCAACAGCAGCCACACAGGCATTGTTAGAAAGTGTATGATTGCTTAAAATGTCAATAGCCATGGAACAAGATAGCCAAATTCATTTAGTGTTACTACAATGTTTAATATTAACTAAAAAAAGCTAACTGCAAAAAATTAAAAATAATTGCACTTCTGCATAAAAAACCCTGAAAATAGCATGTGGGATGGGGAGCTAACACACCTAATTCTACCATTTAAAGTTACTTAAACTGGAGATGACACACAAACCAAACAGGCATCAGAATTCAGCAAAGTCAAATTTAGACCAAAAAGCTTCATCTCTTTAACTCAAAAAACCACATTTTTCTCACACTAAACATTACAAACCTATAGCATGAGAATAACCTAACCTCTGCATCCATGTCTAGATTTTTCAAATCCCTTTTCCCATCTGTGTTCAGCTTTTCCTAACTAAGAAGACAATGAGCTAGCTCTCCTCACCTTCATGATTAAGGACATCTTCAGCTGAACAGAAAGGAGCGAGGCCATAAAACCAGGATTCTTTATTTGAAAGTATATATAGCTTTTTGGCTGGTACACCCGGGATGCCTACAGCTGACAAGCTCTCATTAACATTTGGCTGGAATTACTGTGAAGGTATCCAAGGAAATTGAAATAATCTCAAAGAAGGAGATAGGTCAAAAAATGTGAGAGGAGGAGAGAAAGAATTAGGTTCAATGAAGTTTGTCATCTGAGGAATCTTTTGTTCAGTGTGTGTATCTGTGTGTAGGAGAAGCACTGAGTTAAAATCCCAGAAATCATTCTTTTAAAGGTAAGTAGTAGTCCAGGAATGCAAAAATGAGAACTACTTCATGACAATTCCATCTGTCTTTTGCACATCTCTTACTAAACTGAAAGCTGAAGTATTTCATATTTGAAAAAGGATTTTTGAGTCATATAGGAAAATGAATGTATAAATTGCAGCCTTTTATTCTTAACACATAACCCCGAGAAAAAGCTTTCTATTGATATCTTCCCCCTTGCACACAAGGATTATATCATTGCTATTCCAACTGCATTTGGGACACCACAGGTTGCTCACTACCCTATCACAAAACTAAAATAGTGGACTACTTCAGAACCACACACATAATTTACAGATATGCAGGAATGCACACAGTAAACAATTACCCATCTTCGGCTGTGGTGGTTTCATTGCCATAAGTGGTTGAACAGCTAATAGACAATATACCACAAAAAAAAAAAGATACCAAGCAAAAACACAGTGTGCAGATGGCATTTCCATCTATATGGCCCACATCGACACTCTTTTAAAAATGGTGCAACTGAAACATCAGTCCTGCAATCAGATGTACTTAAAATCAGTATTTTTAAATCATTTAAATTCATTTATTTATAGAAGAGGTTATTTGCATCCATGAGCACTTCTCTATGAAAAATCAAAACTACAGAAAAATGAGAAAGTAGGGAGAACGTACCAGGCCATTTGAAAACCTAGAGCAGGAAAGTCCTGAGGGAAAGAAGACAGCTTCAGAGAAAGAGGAGTAGGGAACCGTTCTGGAACAACAGCAGTTCTAGTAAAATTCACAAACCTTTGAGGGCCAAAAGAGATGGAGAGTTAATGAGTCAAAGACTGAGCCAGTAAAAGATATAAGAAGCCCAGGATAAAGTGTCTTGTTATAATCAAACTTTGACTCAGAAGCTTCTGGTCAGGTGTCTGAAAGCTAAAAAACCCAACAACAATAACAAAAATTAAAATCTAGCACAAACCCATAGGTTTAGATAGAAGAAAATACACTGAACATATTCACACAAAGCGTTTGCATAAAATACCAAAGAAAATAAAATATGGCAGCACTCTCGAAGAACATCATGCGTTTGTCAACAGAATAATTTTTCAGACATAACCTGAACCTTGAAGGTTTCAATGAAAGATCTACTCTACTAACTATATTATAATGAGTACAGTCATCAACTCTTCCTAATACTTAGACTGCCTCTTAAAGGCTTTGTGGTTTCTAAGCCAAACATCAATTGGGATGTCATTAAAAGAGCAAGATTAAAGTTTATGAGAATGAAACTCAATATAAGAACACTGAAAAAATGGGGAAAATACATGTACCCTGCAGACTCTCTTCTTAATGTCAAGATTTTATAAAAGCACAAAGGATCTCAAGTCACATATTCTACCCTTAAGCAGAATTTATTTGGCACTTGTCCTTTTTTTTTTTTTTAAAATCAGTCATTTCTTCCTTGTTTGATTAGCTGCCAAGAAGTTTCAACTCTCAGCTTTAAAACAGTTGTCTGGACTAGAACAGGCAAAGAAAAAAAAACCCTCTGAATTCATTAGGGTAACATCTGAACAATGCTAAAACAAAAAAACATACTCTTCAATGCAGTTACAAGTGAAATAATAAGTTTTTGGGGAAAGAATGAATGCAACACTACCAGCCATATCTCAGTGTGTCTGTCCCTGAGCTGCTTNACAATACTCATTCCTTGCTTACACTCTGATTGCTTGGTTTCAAAGTTCATCAAGAAAATAAGTAGAAACAAATGGCTTTAATAATAAATTCCTGATCTATTTTCCTTTATAGTGGACAGACTCTAAAACATACCATGGAAGACTAGCTGATGCCCTAAGATAAAAAAAAAGACTGGAATAGTTTGAGAAAATAGCAAGTGAGGATCATAGTACTCAAGAACACCAACAAAAAGAAAGCTAATTATGTTTCTAGCCTGAAAGAAATGCGAAACTGTTTAAAAGTGAGCATTCAAAACAGTACATAATGGACGAATAAAGCTCATAATTAGAGCAAAGCTTAGAGATCAAATCTAGTTAAATACTTTTAGGAATAGGAAGATTAATTTTTTGTACTTAAGAGCAAGGAAAACACATATATTTCAAGACATCAGCCATCCAATATCTGTTATTTAAATTGGTTCATTAGGGTGGTACTCAGTATAGGTTATAGATTCATAGGATGGTTTGCATTGAAAAGGACCTTAAACGTCATCTACATCCACCCCCCTGCTATGGGCAGGGACACCTTCCACTGCACAAGGCTGCCCAAATCCCCATCCAACCTGGCCTTAAACACTTCCAGGGATAGCACATCCACAACTTCTCTAGACAACCTATCCCATTGCATCACTATCTTCACTGTAAAGAATTGTTTCCTAATATCCAACTTAAACTTACTCTTTCAGTTTAAAGCCATTCTCCCTTGCCCTATCACTACAGGACATCGAGAAAGTCCCTGTGCAGGTTTTTTACATCCCATACAGGTACTGGCAGTACTATAAGGTCTCCCTGCAGGCCTTTCTTCCCCAGCCTGAACAACCCCAACTCTCCTAGCCTGTCTACAAAGGAGAGGTGCTCCAGCTCTCTAAGCATCTTTTTGGCCCTCCTTTGAATTCTCTCCAACACATTCTTGTCTTTCTTATGCTGGGGGGCCCAGAGCTGGATGCAGTACCCCCAGTGGGGTCTCAGGGGAGCAGGGTCCCTCTAGATGGCATCCCTTCCCTCCACATGACAGAGATAGGTGTCATCAGTGAACTTGCTGAGGGTGCACTCCATCCCACTGTCCATGCCACCAATAAAGATGTTGAACAGTGCTAGTACCATTACCGACATTTGAGGAACACCACTCATCACTGGTCTCCACTTGGGCACTGAACCACTGACTGCAACTCTTTGAGCAAGCCCACCCAGCCAATTTCTTATCCACTAAGTGGCCTGTCCATCAAATCCATGTCTGTTCAGTTTAGACAACAGGACATTGTATGTGACTTTATTGAATGCTTTGCACAAGTATGGGTAGATGACATCAAGTGCTCTTCCCTCACCCACCAACACTAGAACCCATCACAGAAGGCTACCAAATTTGTCAGGCACGATTTGCCCTTAGTGAAGCTACATCAGTTGTCATCAATGCCCTCATGATTTTCCATGTGCCTCCGCATAATGTCCAGGAGGATGTGCTCCATGATCTTGCTGGGCACCAAGGTAAGACTGACCGATATGTAGTTCCCTGGGTTATGTTTCCCCTTTTTCAAACAGCGAACCTTTACCAGGAATGCCACAGCCTCTCAGATACAATGGACAGTGGTTTAGCAACATCATCACCAGTTCTATCGTGACTCATTAATGTACCTCATTAGGTCCCATGGATTTGTGCACTTTCTGGTTCTTTAGATGGTCTCAAACATGATCTCCTACAATAGGCAGCTCTTTATTCTTTCAGTACGTGCCTTTTCCCTCTGCATCCCGGTTGGCATGGCTAGAGCACTTGTCATTTAAGACCAAGGGAAAGAAGTAATTGAGTCTTTTCTATATCTTGGGTCGCCAGGTCTCCTGTTTCCTTCCATAGAAAGCCAACATTTTCCCTAATCTTCCTTTCATCACGGATATGCCTGTTGAAGCTTTTGCTGCTCTTGACATTCCCAGCCAGATGTAATTCTGTCAGGGCTTTAGTTTTCCTAACCCAATTCCTGGCTGCTTGGACAATTTCCTTGTATTCTTCCCAGTCTACCTGTCCTTGCTTCCACCTTCTATATGCTTCTGTTTTGAGTTTGAATTTGTCCAGATGCTTCTTGTTCATCCATGAAGAACTCCTGGTGTTTTTGCCTGATGTCCTTTTTTTAGGGACACATTGCTCCTGAGAGAGAAGAAGGTGAACCTTCAGTATTAACCAGCTTCTCTGGGATCCTCTTTCCTCCAAGGCTTCATTCCATGGTAGCCTACTGAGCAGCTCCTTGAAGAGTCCAGATTCTGCTCTTCTGAAGTCTAGGGCTTGCTCTGCAACCTCTTGGTTGCCTCAACGATCTTGAACTCCACCAGTTCCTGGTCCCTGCAGCTGAGGCTGCCCTTGAGCTTCACATTCCCCACCACGCCCTCCTTGTTTGTGAGAACAAAGTCCATCATAGCACTTCTCCTCAATGGCTCCTACATCACTTGGAGAAAGAAGTTATCATCAACACATTCCAGGAACCTTCTGGAGTACTTCTGCCCCACTGGGTTGTCCCTCCAACAGATAATGCGATGGTTAAATTCCACTTTGAGGACCAGGATTATGAACATGAGGCTTCTCCTATCTGTCTATAGAGGGCCCCACCTACTTGGTCTTCCCACTTAGGCAGCCCATAGCGGACCCCCACTACAATGTCCTCCCTTTAATCCTGACCCACACACTCTCTGTTGTGTTACAGTCTCTAGCCTGCACTCCAGCTGGTCACTGACTAGAGGGCAACACCCCCTCCTTGTGTCCCCTGCCTGTCTTTCATAAGAAGCCTGTATCCATCCATTCTAGTCATAGTACCCATCCCATCATGTCTTGTGCAAGTGGCCAGCTCCTGACAGGTCTTGACACTTCCCTAGGATTTCCCCATTTCAGGGAAATCTCATGCTGTGATCTCCCACTCTGCTGTGGAATGTGCCTGTATCACCTCAGTAATCTCTCTAAACCACCTGGCATTAGTTACTGTAGATCAATGACATAAGTTATCACTTTCTTCCATGTACAAAAAAAACTAGCAAGTACCTGTATTTTGTTATAAGCATAGAAGTTCCTATAAACCAACCCACTTGGGGCCCTTGTTTTCAGTGCTTGCTGCCGACATTAAAAAAAAACCCAAACAAATCTGAATGACCAAAATAAAGCATAAAGAGCAGTTCTGACAGGCAAAATGGGTCAAACCCACTTTCTGGGGGTTTTCAAGTACTGCTTTTTGCAGTACTTGACTGGACTTACAGAAGTCTATCTAATTGATTCTAAGTGTATTTGCCTGCAAAAAAGATACCGGAAATGATCACAGACACAAGACCTACATATGTACATGGCCTACATATGTACCTTTATGTAACTTAGGTTGGACGTCAGGCAAGCTGGCATTTTGTCAGCTTCAGAGAAAACAATCTCATGTGTGCACTCCAGCCCCTGGCCAGCAGTTGCAACTTGTAACATAGATCATTTTTACAATCTACCTCACAACAAATGGTTGGGTTTCCTTGCAATGCAACTGGGCATTAAGCTCTCAAAATAGCCCAGGACCAGCTGTTTGGAAGTGTCTGATGCAGACTTGCCTCCAAACACACATATCATGGAAGAACTCTCCTCTAGATAGCTGAGAACAAGCAAGGAAGGGGAAATTGCTATTTTGAAGAGTAAGCTGTCAAAATCATTTTAGAGTTGTCCAGGGCTACTGTGCAGATCTGGTCCTTAGGGGTGTGCTCATACGAGCTGGCCTAAACCACACACAGCTCTCCATTCCCAAATTACAAATGTAATATTTTGTATCACAGATAAGCCTTAATACCCAAGTGGTTGAGTTCAGATGCTCCTTGCTGCTACCTGTAACAAAGTAACTTGGAATATCCTATTACTTACAGAATATGCCCTGAGCTGTATAGATTATCTGGTCTAATATTTCCCAGAAGGTGCAGGAACACCATACTTGCACTTTACAAAACTAGGGACTTCCCAACTTTGTGGGGCAGGACTTCTCTTAACAAAAAAAGAAAAGAGAAATAAATTTTAAAAAATCCTCAATAGGCATACTATTACATTGATTTATGATTTTGAGTTAAATGGGAGTGTGAATGTGGTTTATGAAGGGAGCACAGCTGCATGTAGACACCTTTAATACTAAAAGTTGAAAAGAGTTTTAATGTTTTCACATGGAGAAACATGCCGAATACTTGAAGTTTGGAACAAAGCTAGGAGCAAATTTAAAACAGTGGGAGGAATCACACTTCCCACAGCAGAGGCAACCCTAAGATGGTTAACCCACAGTCACACAGCAAGCTTCTGGCACATTCAGAAAGAGCAAATGTTCTCCCAAGCCTTAGATCAAGGCATTCATCACAAGCTCATTCCCTCTTTCCAAGCATGGCCTTTTGATACTTGTTTTGAGATCCAAAAGTCTCAAAACAAAAGTATATGCTTTGTTCTGACATGCGAATTAATTATATACTACCTTAGACTAAAAAAAGCATCATGTTAACTAGTAATGGTGAATAAAATAGGTTTCCCTTCCATAAAGCAGCTTTAACCTCATTACAAAGTATCTGGCTCAAGCAAAATGGCAAGCACTCTCCTCTGATAAAAACAGCACTAATTTTGAGCAACTGGTATGAAGACATGCCTGCCTCTCACTTTGTACATTCCCTCTATAATGTATTCCCTTCGCTGACTTAAAAAAACCAGTAGCACAGTCATAAAACACAAAAACAAATAAACAACACACTCAAGAAAAAAACCCCAGTCATTCGTCTCTCCCTTCAGAATTGATTTTACTACAATAACAACAAGAACTAATTTATTTTCAGAGTGAGCTTAACCACTATTATACCACAATAACATAACAGAACTTTACCTTGGAGCTGTTGCTATTCATCCTTCCAGTTTCATTCACTACAGGCAACTGTCTCACATAGCTCACACTCTCTAGTGGGAGCTAGCTACAATCAAAAACTCTGAAATACGAAGCACAAAGCCCTGTTTTATTCATGGTGCTTTTGTTTGCCAATTAATTTGAAAGCAATTTTTACAGTGGGAAGAGATGCATGGCTTGGTTAAGCTGCCCTATTAGACTACACAGTAAAAGGAAAGAGGCATAACCCCTATATAATTAAAAAAATTAACATATAAACAACTGCAGTTTGCAAAGCATCAAATCCTGTGGTGCCATTCTACACTCACAATGTATATACTGGTGTAACTTTATCAGCTCTGCAGGGATGATGTAATCTTCTCAAAGAGCTTGTAAGTGAAATAGGAAACTGGTTCTTTCAACAAGCAAGAAGACCCAATCCTTTTGTTTGGCTTTCACAGAATCATAAAATCATTTAGGTTGGAAAAGACTTTTAAGATAATCAAGCCTAACCATTAGCTGTAGCACTGCCAAGTGAACCCCTAAACCATGTCCCCAGTGCCACATTCACACATCTTTTAAATACCTCCAGGAATCATGACTCTATCACTTCCCTGAGTAGTCTGTTCCAGTGTCTGACCACCCTTTCCATAAATAATTTTTTTCCTAATATCCAGTCTAAACCTCCTTCATGCAACTTGTGGCCATTTCCTCTTGTCCTGTTACCTGGGAGAAGAGACCTCACCATAGCCTCCTTTCAGGCAGTTGTAGAGAGTGATGATGTCTCCCCTGAGCCTCCTCTTCTCCAGGCAAACAACCCCAGCTCCCTCACCTGCTCCTCATCAGACTTGTGCTCCAGACCCTTCACCAGCTCCATTGCCCGTCTCTGGACACACTCCAGCACCTCAATGTCTTTTTTGCAGTGAGGGGCCCAGAAATGGACACAGAAGGTCAGTGTGGCTCACCAGAGCCTAGTACCTTGTTGAACCTCATGCAGTTGGTCTTGGCCCCTCGATTCAGCCAGTCCAGATCCCTCTACAGAGCCTTCCCACCCTCCAGCAGATCAACAGTCCTGCCCAGCTTGGTGTTGTCTTGGAACTTACTTAGGGTACACACAACCACTCACCCAGATCATCAAAAAAGATATCAAGCAGGACTGCCCCAAATAATGAGCCCTGGGGAACTTCACTTGTAACTGGCTGCTGACTGACTTGTAACTCCATTCACCATTCTGGACTCGACCACCCACACAGTTTACCCATTATTTTTTCAGTGCACACACAGTCCCCTCTTGAAACACTAGTCCTTCTCTATTTATAAGGAGCAGAACAAGGACTGAATATTGGGGATACATTCAAAAGGCAGTCCATGAAAGAGGAGACAGTTTTGAAATTCTCCACAGGTGCTTTGCTGTTGTAGTTGGTTGGTACACAGCCACAGAAACCCTGGGCACCCAGGAGCATTCCTGTGGCCATGGATACTCACTCTTCTCCTGCCTGCAGTGCCTCTGGATGACCTTTCACTTCCAGAGCAAAAAATAAATTTAAAAAGAAGAAAAAAAAAAGGCAAGAGGTGACATTCAAGCCCATCCTGCCAACCCATTGGCAGTGGTCCGATGGAAAAAAAACCCAAACAGAACACAAGCCAACAAACAAACATCCAAAGACTGCAAAAATGCTGACAACCTAAGTAGCAGGAAGTTTTTGATGATCCAAAAGCCATTATGAAGCCCAATTAAAAAGAAAACTTCTATGGTTGCTCAGCTTGGTCAGGCAAGGAATAGCTGACTTAATCATCCTAAAACAGGAGAGGAATGAACCTTTTAGTCAGGCATGATGAAGGTTCAAAGTAAGAAATTAAAAATATAGTTTTTCCCTCCATTAAAAAAAACAAACAAAAAAAAGTCAAAAAAACCCCAACCAAAAAAAAAACCAGAAAACATTTTTAGTAAGTGTCAGCTCAGTGCAAAAAGCAACTGTGAACACAAGACCTTCCTACTCTTCCTTTATTTTGAAAATTATACTTTAATTTCTGCAGCAGAGGCATTTCAGGTTGGGCTTTTTGTGCCCTTTTTTTCTGAAGCATTTCATTGCTCTTCATGGGTAGAGCAAATATCCTGCTAGTTATTATGTTTAAATACATGCTTCAAACAGTTTTCAGGTTATTTAGTTTTAGACAGAGAAATAAGCCCCAGATGTTTCACTGAGGAGGTTTTCCACCAGGAAATTCATGGCCCTTCCAGATGTCTCAGATACCTAAAACTTGAAACTTAGTTTTTCTTCGTGACAGGCATGAATATGTTCTTTCCAACAAGTTGCACATGAGATTATTATAAATGTATCCATAGGCTGTAGGTACAGACTGCACCAGATAGATTCGGGATCATTTGAAAGAGTGAGCAGCAATTAAATCTTCCTAGTCCTTGCCTCTTAGAAGTGTTTTGCATATCTGTATCCTTGTTTGGCATACTATGGCAAGCAAAATTTGACAGAAAGAACCTAATTAAAAAATACATCATCTCTATTTATAATTACATGAAGTAGGTTGAAATGAGGGCTGGTTTTCATTTCTGTAAACTTTGGACAGTCTTGTAGCTTTAATGATGTGCAGACCTATCTTTTACATGGTAAGATGCAGAAACCTTGATGATCATGTTATTTCAGTAGCCAAAATTCATGTCTCTCTCTGCTTTTCCTCATTGATAGGTAACTTTTGGATATCTTGCAGGCAGCAACTGCCGCCATTTCTCCCCACCTTTGCTAACATTGTCTCTGTACCCCAGTTATCAGCTACCTTCCCTCTCAACTTGTTTGTCATGTTAACATGATCCAGTTAAGCTATCACTGAGTGCTCTGACATTCAGGCCTCAGAGTTCCTACTTCTATTTCAGACCTGAGGAAATGCTCACCATCTCAGAAAGGAATCCTACTTCACTTTGCAGCTTTTTTTCCTGAGACAGCAGAAAAATTAATACCATATGCTTTTTTTTTAAACAGGAAATATGTCAGCTGCCATCTTGGGAAGCACTACACAAGACCAGGTTTGCAGGTTTATTTAATGTACTCCTGCTGGATTTTTCTGGCAGCAGCACTTCCTACTCCTCATAGATATACAGGCACAATTCCCAAAGAAGATACTGGGACTCTACATGTCCACCTGTAGGAACAGACAGATTTTGCACACAGATTTCTCCAATAGTCACAAAAACTTATTGAGAAATATCAAGCAGGAAGAGATGAAGGTCTTGATTTTTCAGGAGCAAACAAAGAAGTGCTCTCCTCAGTGGAACAGGAGTGGGATCTCTATCATACTCATGGTTATACACCAACTTTTCATTCATACCATAAGCGCAGTTCTTCCATAAATCTTCATGAAATCAGCTTCAATACCTCCTGACTCTCAGAGCAAGGCAGAAAGCTCTGGCAACACAGTTTACAAGGATTTGCTTAGAGTATCTCCAGAGCTGGAGCTCTGAAGGCAATCTTTTCTTGTCTCAATTAGCTGTTCTTCCTGGACACACAGAGAGAAGATCATATTGAATCTGATTTATATTTTTATAAGACCAAATGTACAAAGTTGTATCTTGAGCTGCACTAGCAAAAATTTTTAAATCTTGATTTTACATTCATTGGGGCACAAAACACTTCTGGAAAGGGAATTAAATCTATGAGATTTCTCTTTTTGTCTCTCCTTTTCCAATTAGGCATAGTGTTTATGATATGAAATTGCACTATGTTTATAAAAAGAAATTGCACTGATGAGTAAGTGGATAAGTGCAAGCCCTATGAACCAAACGAACAGTTAATAGTCACAATTCATTTGTCCTGACTGCCCTTCCAGAACCACATGAAAATATTGATTACTAGTGAATAAATAGTCCTTCTTTAGAAACCACTTATTAAATAATCGAGGTGGGGGGTTGTAAACAGCGTAGAGTATAGATCTGCAGTCAATTTCTTCTATACTTTGCAATTATTATGTAAGTGGTAACTTTGTCATTATGCTGGAGGGGAATCACAACTCAAAGTCCATCATTGAAAACAAAAGCCAAGAACGCTGCAAATACATGATAGACAGAAATCCTGCAAGTGAAGCTTTGCAATTTAAGCTTATGTTGGATCTCTCAATCCCAGCACTAGGCTCCCCTCATTAGCTTTGACTAACAGTGGATTAGAGATTTCATCTGTTGGGCATATGCTGTAACATTTTCATCAGTACTTTTTCAGTACTGAGATGGTCTAAATTGCAAAGATACTTGTACACCTTAATGACCCTGTGAGCTGTGGGGGTAGTAGGGTTCCTGTTAAGCAAAGGCAACTATTCAAGCACAGTGACAGCAATAACTGTTAGTCACACAGTTTCGTGAGACACCAAACCAGAAAACTGATTCCATAAAACAACAAGGCCTCCACAGCACAGAAGGTCCCACTGCAGAAATGCATGCAAGAAGACCTCAGTATATAAACACACAACATGCCAAAGGCTAATGCTGGTATCCATGCTTCCCTCCCACCACAGCCTTGGTTGGGATTTAGCTTCAAGTGACACAAGTCAACTTGAGAACAGTGGTACATTTCGCATAAAACATGCAGGAGATTCTCTTCCCTGGTCACAGACCTTTTAAGTACACCATGATCATCTTTCAAAGAGTGAAATCAAGTCACTCAGCAGTTTCTACTCCAGAAAGATCAGCCCTGATTGCTAAACAGTGGCGTCATGATGACAAGCTGACCCAGCTTTGAGCGGAACACATAGTGGTTGCTGAAATCTCAACAGGATATGAAAAGAAAGGAAACCACGTTCATTACTAACTATGGTTGATTTTCTGCTGGGAGGGTTTCTGGTTGACAAACCACTCTGCTGAGTTACCCTTAAACATGTCCAGCTTCACTTACTTCTGTATTCTTTGGTTGCATTTCATTTGTTTGCAAACCTAAAAAATATAAAAAACGCAACAGATTTCATGTGAAGCCTATAGCAGTTGTTGGATGACTGTTATTATAAGCCTAAATGATGGCTTGTGACAAAACAATAACTGCAATACCAAAAAAGGGTATTTACTTTTTCCAGGAAAAAGACTCAGAAGAACTATCAGGTTCAATAGACAAGTACAAACCAGAAGCTGCTTATTCGTATATTATGAATACTGAATGATTTGACAGCATGATGAAAAACCACTAACAAAGGGGTAACACACAACAGTAGTACATAATCATAAGAAAATGCAGATTAAAGCATGCATACAGGCACTAAATGTTCATTCAGTAGTCAAATAACATCTACAATATATTTGAAAAAAGTACCTTGGGTTTGGATAGTAAAACAATAATTGTAATTTACACAAGACAGTGCACAGAAATTTACTGTTTAAGTCATTATTTCACTGTAAAGAGCGCTTGGAAAAATAACATTTGAGAATCCAGCTGAGCTGCATAGTAAGGTCATATTCATGGCCTACTACACCAGCACATCCAATTCAAGATCTAGAAAATCTCACTGGAGGATAAGCTAAGTAAGTAGGAAAATGGCTTTCAAGTACTAGTCATTCACCACTGTGCTATGGAGACACACAGGAAAATACCGAAAGTACTTATTGTAAGATCTGGAGTCAAAGTTTTAGCCAGCACTGTGTCATCAAGAGCATGGAGAAAATATGCCCACCTTTGATAACTGTCCTGCTACAATCTGCTAAATAAAATAAAAAGTTAATTTAAATATATTTGTGCAGAGAGCACCTTACATATCTAGAATCTTTCACCACATATGCCAACATGGTGTGTTCCTTCAACAGCAAGTATTTTGCAAACAACTATCTTCCCATCATTCATTTTCTATGTGTCTCCCAAAAAAATGAAGGTAGCTCAAAAAATCTTGTTCTCAAATCAAAAGTTTAATTTAATATGATATTTTATTTAGGTTCCCATTTAAGAATTCCTTCTTTACTTTCTTCAGTTTAAATTACTTGAATTGAATAGCAAAAATATATTCTACTTTTTAAACAGAGTTCTTACTCATTAATATGATTTCAAATATCAATAACATTCTCGTAGGAAACATGACAGTTAGAAGACTCTTAAACCCATTAAAAGAGGTACATCCCAAAGGGAAGTCTCATTAACACCTTTTCTGTGTGAATGATAGGATTCAACATGCCAAAACTAGGGTGATTGCAGATTGCAGCATGGGTCATATTGTCAAACATCACCACTGTCTTGTATGTTGAATTTCTATTTTTAATACAAATGTGGAATGATCCACATTTAACACTGTCAGCCTTCTCCTTAGAGGTGAGAAATGGATATAGATCCCTTCTGGCAAAGGAAATTGAATGTTGATAAGAGCCCTGTTCAAAAATAACTGCTTAAGCAGGTATTGACATGACTATCCTGACAAATTCTGTAAAACTTTTCATCCCAGAAACTTTCCAATAAGCCTTCAACTAACTGCTTTTAAACACATGAGGTTTACACTTTAGACAAAATAGCCCATCTGGATACAGTTTTATTGCACTAACTGGGCATTTTTAGTACATTGGACTAGCATATTAAAACCATGGCTTAAACATGTTTCACCCAATATACAGTACAGGGCAGTCTTCCTCACAGCAGCTTGCTGCTCTAACACTGATGAGACCATGACATAAATGTAATTTTTCCTCTGGACAAATAAAACAACTGGATACCAACTCATAAGTGAAATGAGTTGCAAAAGTTTTCTCAGGGGCTGGCTGAAGTATAACAGTTAGTTCAGGGAAGTTGGATAGACTTCCTATCTTTTTCCCTGGCAATAGACATATTTCTTAAGCTTATTTTCACTTTAAAATGTTTGAAGAATTTAAAGACAACAAAATAATTCCCCTGCCTCCAAATCATAAAACAATAGATTATGTACAAACCTTTTTTCCCCTGAACCAGAAGAAAACAAGATGCCAATAAAAGATGGATCATCAGCTTCGTACTTTGTTTTGTACTTTAGGAGACTATGCTAAGGTTGTAATATAACACTCAAAGGAAAACTGCATTAAAAAAGAATTAACTCTATAATCTACAGCAGCAATCGTGCTATTTTAACATCATGCCAATTTTGCCATTAGGAGACATTCAGCTGAAATGCTTCACCTGGAATCACAGGCACTGCTCTCCTCTATCAACCCACTCATTCCTGCATCCAGAGAGACAATGGTCCATGTTCCAAAACCTTTTGTGTCTCTGGGAAGATGAAATGGCTATTTTGCAAGACTTGATACAGGAAATAAAATTTGTTTTGCATTCTTCATTTGCATTCTTCACAAACACACATGTGCATCCAGGGGTGAGGTGGACTTTCTCTGCATTACAAGGCTTTTGTTTGGTTCTTCCTTTTGGTCTAGCATAGCAGCTCTACCAGTTCTGCCCTTCTATACTGATGTCTTTCAAAGCTTCAACTCTTCTCTACTTCAAACAGAAGCTCTTCACTCAGTGACCTCAAAAAATTAACAAATCATCTTTATGTGACCCACTGCAAGCACGTCTGCAACCAACAGTAAGCATTTCCCAAATTTAACTCAGGAATATGGGCAGGAGTACAAGAAGGCTTTCAATATTAGGTTGTACTGCACAGTTCAAATGTAATTCCCTTACTTGCTTATCCTTTTGTTAGCACTGGAGGTTACAGCTACACCCCTTTCATAGACAGCCCTCCAGAAATTGCTTCTGAGAATCAAGCAATTACAATGCTATTTCTGGCTTTTAAATAACTCTTTTCTTAAAATATAACAGACTTTCCTTCCTCTGTCCCCTGTAGCTCAAAAACAAGCAAGCCCTGGTTACTCAAGACAGTTGTCCCATTGACCAAATTCCCATCACCATGGTGTAACCCATGAAGAATAACAAAGTAGTTATCATCGATCCCCAAAATCTGTCTCCTTGAGGAGACGGACTCACAGCGACCCACATCAGCCCTAATCTGAACTTGTGCCTTCTGATATAGCACAGGCAGCAATACTGAAAAGCAGAAATGGGATGGGTAGGAAGAGTGAGATATGGCACAAACCACATCTTTGCTGCACAGCCCTTTGTAATTGCCCAAACACCTCCATGTGTTTGTATAACCATTCTGTGGTTGGGGATTTTCACTCTCCTCCCTCCTCCAGAAGGCAAACAAACTAAACACAGTAATTAGCTTCAAAAGCATCTGATTAAGTAAATAGGGTTTTCCGTTTCCATTAGTAGCTCATAAAGGCAGACACTAATATGAGCACCACTCAGGTCATTGCCCAGCGGTGACAGCTTTACAGTCAAGCCAAAACAGATTCCACTGCAACAGCAAACATGAGCCAAATTCTCTGGTAGGACAGGCACAAGTTCACACAATTATGCTGTTACAGGCTATGGTAAGAACATTCAAGCCAAATCACTCAGACTTGCCCAAGCAGCTAATTAGAACTTCTCACAACAAATCCCATCAATATTGAACAGAGATATCCAAAAATAAAAAAGGGGGCTGGTTTGCAAGAACAGATTCTCCTTGAATCTTGACATAACACCTATTCAAGTTACAAGTGACAAAGTGCAGTCTACAAGAGATACTAAATTTGGCCAGCAACCTGCTCATGATTGTATTCTTGATTTTGGGCCAGGAAAATTTTATAGACTTTCTTTTCTTTCTTATCGTGTACCCTCACCCTACTCATCAGTCTTTGGTTGTCTCAAAAATTTGCCTTCAGAAATAACTTGAACCATACAACTTATTAGTAGCCACATGGAAATACAGCATGAAATCAGTCACTTTATTTAACCTGTCAAACATCCAGGTGGTTAAAAAGTACCACAGGAGCATGGCTTCAGTAATAACTTCCTATGACTCACCTACAGAACACACTTCAGCCTTGACTTATTTTGAAGAAATGGACAAATAATCAACATGAGAAAACAAAGGTAGGATTAATATTACTTTGATTGCATCCACATATACACACAAATGTCCAAGAAAGTAATCTTTTTGCAGTAATTATTTGTAGCTTACTTTTCCTTCCCTGATTTTAACAGCTAAACACAGAGACTGAATACCGGTCAGCCTTCATCCCATGGTAGCTCCTTCAGTGGAATTCACTGAGGAAAAAGGTTGTATTTTTTTTCCTTTTGAGTATTTCTTCAAACCATGTTTTATGAATTGATGCTTAATTATCTCAGACATTTAGATTACTGTTTTTATTTCAAGAAATCTAATTTGGTGAAGAACATGAAAGCATAATTTTAATCAATCTCCCTTGAAACTTCTTAAAACAACATTAGCTGATGATTACTCACAAGATAGTAAGCTATTTTCCTCTTCTCAGCTGCCAATATCTTCCTGAAAAATTTGTTGGAATATCAGTGACAAACTGTAATAACATAAAGGAAGTAAATATAGCTCAACTTACACTGCACTGAAAAATATTTCTAATCTCCTTTTTGTCACTCAAACCACACCTAGCTGTAATGATTTCCAAATGGTATGGTCTATTACCAGTGGCTTTCCCACAGAAGCAACGTCAACCTAAAGAATGGGTTTAAGGCAAGGACATTCTTTCAACAGCCTACCAGAACTATCAAAGAATACTATAGTAGGTCATTTATTTGAGCTCTAATCATGTGAGCCAAATCCATCAAGTTAAGAAAATACCTTCTTCATGCATTAAATCCTAGAAATCACGGGACAGCATTCTGCCTATGGCCTTTGTCAACTTTTAATTATGTCATGTTACCAACAGGCTGCCAGAACAGAGTGCAACTGATAGCACACGACATGTCTGAGTACAGCCTATTTTTAGCCTGCAATTCAATCAGCACTCTTACAATGGCAAGGATTAAAGTCCAAGACAGTCACATTGCTGTATATAGGCCAATGCAATTACATGTTGAAACATGTTGAGAGAGCATGGTGGCAAACAGGAGTCAATGTTGGGAGGAGCAGCACCAGACAGGCAGCTGCTCCGTGGTAGTCGATGTCTTTACTGGCAGAACACGTACCCCCATCTCACTCATCTTTGTTAACAGACCACAAAAGAAAACCAGTGACAGTTTTACCCCAATTTCTTTCAATATGGTTTACCGCTTATGAAAGACAGAGAACATTCTGGCAATCTTGAAAATCAATACGCTTCTACCTTAATTGGCAGGTGTTCAGAGGCCTTTAGCTTTGCCAACTCTGAGCAGCCCTCATTCTGGCTTTCCTGAAATCTTGTGCTGAGGTAGCAGTTACAACATTTGCAAGGATGCTTTTAAATACTAGTCTTTCATAACACAAAAAAAAATTTAAGATTTTCAAGCCAATATATTTTTACACAAATATTCAAGGGTTAACTCTTAATTAAAAATGTTACACTCTTGCTGTGTTTTTAATCTTCATGAGTCATATTTTCGGGCTTTTCCCATCCAACTATACTGAGATTTAAAAAAAAAAAAAAGAACCTTGCTATGTAACAGACAGGATCAGACTTAGGACCTATAGGACTTAATGCTCTGAGACTATCAGAACAAAAACAGGTGGCACCACAATGCAATCACTTATTACCTAGGATATAGCTAAATGATTCACCAAATAGTAAAGACTTTCATACACCAAAACTATGGCTGAATACTAATCAGTGATGTGAGGAAGCTTATGGCTACACTCCATTACCGGTTTCCTGGGACCATTAATCTTTTTTGATACAGCCCCTGAAAATTAGCCTAAACAGTATCCTCTTCATCTTTATACAAATGACCATCAGGAAACACTTCCTTCAAACCCCTTGATGAGAGAGAGAAAAAGACTAAAAGGAACACGTACATATTCTGAGGACTTTCAAGCTAAACACATATATAAATTATGGGCACATCTAGCAAAGAAAGAATTCTGTATCTCAAAATAATTCTCTCCATTATAACAAGCTCCCAGATTTCAAACTTTCTACAGGTGGTCATTTCTCCAAAGGGCACATTTTTGAGTGCTGATCACTTCTCTTTAGCCAGATGAAATGAAGGAACCAAAAAAACCAGATTCAGAGTCTCTGAATAATAAGTTCAGAAACTCAAAGATATAGGCACACCCTAGGCTTAACATAAATTCACATTGATAACTGGCGGTGTTTTCATCCACATTTCAAAACTAAGCAAAAAACATTAAGAAGACAGAAAACCTAAAAGGATAATTCACCAGCATCTGAACTGAGACACCAATCTTAGGTCTCAGAAACTATACTCCTTTTACTTCTAAAAGATGAGGATTTTCTTCCACCACTTTCCCCCACAACTCTCAGCTTTGTCAGAAAAGTGACTCATTTTTCATCCCAGACAAAGCTCAGTCTAGAAGAACCATAACTACAGTAATGCACACATAACTGTAACCAGTAACCCCGCCATACAGTAACCCATCCAGTAACCCTGCCATACAGTAGCTAAAAAAATACTTCTGAAATAATAAAAGCAGACTTTTTAATTACGCTAAAAAACGTGACAATTGAAATCAGCATCTAAACAAGAACACATTACTGTCTACAAGGCAAGTATAACAAATCTAAGTGCATTACTTGTAGTTATTTAAGTTCATTTCTGTGCAAAAATAAAGGAGGCATAACCAAGTAAAATAATGAGCAATACTACAGTTTAAAGTGAAGGCTGCATATAAGACACTACAGGAATGCTCGGGTCACAGGCAAACACAACTGTGGATACTAAACCTAGAAGAGTTGCATTTCTTTCTGCCTTGTGTAGCCACAGACAAAAACACCCTCATGTATTATAATCAAACCAGAACAAAAAAATTCACAGTAAGATGACAGTCCTTCAGCTATGACCAACAATGATCACTGCAATACATGAATCATTTAGAATGCTCATACAGGATAAATCAGTCACATCTGTCTGAAATAAAATACGTTGCTTTTCCACTTGTGAATGAAGCCTGCCTGCCTTACTCATAGTCACTGGGGTTACAGGTCGCTTGCATTTATAACTAAAGCTCAAATCAACTAGTAGCATGGTAGAGTACTTGAAAAGGACCACTGAAAACACTGAAATAACACATGCAGAGACTGATAAGCACAAACAGTGTAATTTAGCAGCACCTTTTCTTCCTCAGTAACACAGTTTTTTAAAAAAACAAATCACATTACCATTTCCTATAAATGCCTAAAGGAAGGAGAGTGATGAAATGTGCCTCATGAGGGGGACTTCTGAAATTCAGAAAGCCTTAGGACCAGCAGAGTTTCATAATGAGACATATGTGAATCTGCATCTCCTTGGCACTCACCACTATAAAGCTTTCCAGTCCTTGCACCCTTTTGACAAAAATTAATAAACCCAAACCAAAACACAAAATCCTGCAAATTCACTTACTTTTTATAGACAATAGTCAGACAACGAGGTCCTTCCTGCCTGTGAGGCAGGGCAGCACAGAAAAATCTTACAATTTCAGCAATCTGAAACAGGTATCCCTAATTCTCTGCCTGGCAAATCTGGAAGGGTCTTCCATGACAGAGGCACCAAGACCTCCTATAAAGAGGGCAGAGGACTCAAGATTTTCACAAGCCAAGTCCCTCACAATGCTAGAGCTGAAGGGGAAAATAACAACCCTTTGTGTGTGGAGTCAAAGGTCATGCTCCAGGGCCCACTGCTGCAGCATGGTAATAAACAGAGCATAGATACGTGGCTTTTTTCAATTTTTTCACTACCCGTAAAATGCCAAGTCCTTCCAAGTACTAGAAGTCCATTAATGTCTACCCCATAGCTAGAACGGGTTCATCACTGGCACTTGGAGAAAACTCAGAGAAAAGGGAAAACTTATTATTCTATACTGAGAAAAAACAGGCAAAAAGTCCACACTTGGCATTTCACTAGCACAGATGAGATTCCTGTTGGTTTCCTGACTGCACACTCCACTATTACGTTCTTTCCTTGGAAGCCTTGCCGTAATGAAGTAAGAAAGCAGACAAAATGTGCTTTTTCAACTAGCTTTACCTGGCATATACCACTCAGATAAGCAACCTGGCTGCCACAGCTGTGAGAGCTACAAGTGTCAGCCCCCAGATCATGCCAGGTGGTTTACACTGAGCATGTAGAAAAACCTCACCAGACAGACTCCAGGGACTTAATCTTGTCCTTGTCGATAACAAAGCCATCCAAAAAAACAAACTAAACAGAAAATCCACAGGCATCTCACCAGCAGCTGGAGCAGCTACTTTACCTCTAATGCTATTACTTGTGGCCGCAATAGTATGTTTACAATTCTAAAGAAAATACTTATTTTCTCAATTTCATTTACAAAGAAGGGCTCATTGGTAAATCTGAAGCAACTAGCTTCAAGGAGCAGCACTGAAATGTCCCTCATTTTTATTTTTTAACCAATATCAAAGTTACTTAAAATTATCTTTTTAACTGGCATAGTCTGTAGCTTCTAGAAGAGAAGACGACACAGAAACCAAGATGAAAGTAAGCTTACTTTCTTGCCTAAATAGGGAAATACAAGCTATCTGTAAGTGCATTTCATTCCAATATAATCATGCATACTGTGTACAAGAGGAAAAGTGCATTGCTTTATCTGTATCACTACAGTTAAAGCAATACAACTGCACAAGATGCAGCTTAGTACTTTTGTGGCTGATGAACATAAAGCTTCAAGCCATACACAACCCTCCACTACTGCATGTAACTACACATACCTGACTTTACTTTGTATTACAACTTGTTTGTTTATGCAGCTTCTTCTTATCATCACAATACTAAGAGTCTAATTGTTAGTAAACAAAAGAGCTTAATTGTTAGTAAACACAAGACAACACTGTCTTTTTCATTTTTCCAAGTATATATACTTTGTCATAAAAACCACTCTAGAAGTACAACTAAAAGAAGACAAAGCTGATTTTCCAGTCACCCCATCCTTTCTGTTCAGCCTTACGATCGCTGCCATGTAAAATGATGACTGATACGACCAAAAGATTAATAATAATCCATTGCCCATATTTAACCATAGCAATTAGGCATGCAGGACCAAAATTAGCAATTTTTCAGGATTTTTTATGAATAAAAAAATAAATATCCTCCTCACAAAATAGACAGAGGGTCAGTTGAGAAATATAATTACTGAAGTCAAGTAGTCATACTGAAAGTAAAGGAAGAGGTCTAAGCCTTCTTTTTTTTTTTTTTTAATTGCATCCTTAAAATGCTGGGAATGACAGAATTACTTCTTTTTAACTGTTTGGAATTGGAAACCGCAGTGCATTTTTGTGGTGCATATGTTGTAAGCTGATGACGTGGACAGTGAACTTCCAAGTCTTCAGTAGTTTCATATGCCAGATAGTTGCAGATGTTTCTAGGTAGCTGGGCCTACTAGAGAGCTCACTGCTACTATTGTCCCAACTTGTTCCACTGCTAAAAATATGTAACAACATTTCTTGCTGTCTTATTAATAACTGTAATACAATATAAAGTTAATGTAATGCAATCCAGGTTGTGTGGAAAGTGATGACAGAGGTGTATGTAGCTGGCACTCTTTCCTCTGAGCTGGTAATGAAGTAATATCTTAGCACATGGGTACAGCCTACTGAAGCAGCATTTACCAAAGGAGCTGTATAGCCCCTGCCCAGACCACTTCAGGTCACTCAAAAATACAAAACACCTTCTGAAAGAGTAGAGGTACCAACCTGTCCTGGCTGAATTCCAGCCAGAGAAATAGACTGTAAAACCAAGTAGGGTTGTCATCAGTGATAATGTGATGGATGGTTGAGTTACAGCCCGGCTGCCTTGCATACACTTCCACAAGGTTGTAATGCTCATTGTCACAACCCAGCAAGTGAGATCAGACAGAAAGAAAAGGGATTCTCATTTACACCCTAATTAACGGCAAGGTAGGATGGCTGTGGATGTTCTAGGGAGTGAAAATTCTTCTAAAACATTGTGAGAACTTTTGTTCTTATTTAGAACAACATAGGAAGAAGAGAAGACTGCAACATGCTAAGTCCCACATCTCTGACTGTTCCTTTACCAACGTAGATATGAACTGCAGTCATCTTAGTTTCTTGCTCAGTTAATCCACTAGTAATCTTCACACAAGAAGAATTTGGATGAAATGAGGTGTCTACAAACTTGTTTTGAGAGAAAGCATCAAAATTTGGAACTGGAAGTATGAGATTTGTGGTAGGATAACATCAAGGTCAGATTTCTTTGTATTAATCTCCTTCCTTTGACTAAGAATCTCCAGGAAACACAGGGTGATGCAAATTTTCAGAGGCTGCATCTGAACAATCTGTGATTTGAAAATTTAGTGGAATCCTGAGAACTACCAGTACACTCGCTCCCATCATTCTTGACACAGAGCTCTATGAAGGCTCTTGAGCTATGATCAGCCAAACTCAGTGACTTGCAAGAGAGGTGTCCAAGTCAGGAATTGAATCTCTGGGATAGATCTGTGTCCCTACTTTTACAACACAGCTTTTAAGTGTAGATAAAACAATGGAACTGAACTACTGCTTGTCCAAACCATAACTTGTCAGAAGAATCTTGCAAGAACTTCAAAGTCATCTTACCTTAAAGTGCCAGAGGTAAAGCCAGGCATTTGACAGTTACTTTGTATCTGTTCTACAGGTATTTCTTCTCCTTTGAAGGCCCACACCACAGAAGACAGTAAGCTGGTGGAGACTGTGAAGCTTTTCACAGTTGTGCTTTAGGCCAGGTGTTTATACTCCCCCAGAAAAGTGTGCTTCACACAGGACTCTGATGCAGCTTGTGCTGTGAAGTCAGGAGACAGAGCAGTATCCTACACCTGCTCTGCACTCATAAATAATTCCCTATAAAATTCAAGCACACGAGACTGCTACAGGGTCAATCTCTTGAAGCACAGGAATTTGTCAGTTCCAGAAATACTTGACTAGAGTCAGAACACTTTGGAAACCTTTTGGAAACAACCTTTGTGTTAAATCCCTTCTTCTCTCGAAGGATGAAAAAAGGCTGATGTCCACCTGCCTCAGGAAGAATATGAAAGATGTGTGTCTTGACAGTCCCCTCACCTAAAATATTTCCCAGTTCTCAGCAGCGACACTCGCAGAAGATATCAGCCAGTTTCCCTTAAGTGTGGGTTTGTTTTCCCTGGGAAAATGACAATATTCCAATTTCCATCTTCTATTCTTCAGCTCCCATTAATGACATAATAACTAACCCAAAAATGCTCTCTTCAGAGAACAGCTGCTCTATTTACCAGTACCTCCATCAAGATCAGGATTCAAACCATACTTGCTTCTTTTTCTGCTTAGCCTCTCTGGACCAACACATTATTACTTAATGCCAAGGAAACCCAGGGAAGAGGAGCCAGCTGGTAGGTTTACTGCTCTCAGAAAACCTGAGGCTGCTGCCAGGGTATAACCTGGCACATAGCTCAATGGCAGAGCAGAGCTCCATGCCAGGACACAACCAGGGGAACTACTCCTGCTATCAGTTTACATCACACCATGCCTCAGACTGAGCCCTGGCTTTAATGTAGGGCTACATCACAGCAGCTGAAGATGGAAATGTGGATGGCTTCTTCATGAATGAAACTCCCGAATTCCTCTAGTGCTCACTGGATTTATTTGCTTATACTACTGTTTTCTGAATGACACTGTTCCTAATGACAAATTCTTGGAAGGGATTTAAACACAGGAGTTGTCTCCAGTTTTCTCAGTGGGAACAGGAGGTCAAAACAATTATCCTTATGGCACTATAACTCTCCTTTGTACCATCACCACCAGTACATCATACTCATGGAAAGATTTTTTTGATGTTGTTTTCCATTGTTACACAAATATTTCCACGTTACATAAATATTTCAATTACGTTTTCTTGATAAATTAGGAAGCATGATGCCCTGTATTATTGCAAAGATGTATTTCTTACAGAGCTGACCCAACACTGAACACTAGTGTGGCACGTGAAAACAGACTATGGCAGCATACTCAGCATGCTGTAATTATGTGAATAAGTTATAATGAAGAAGATCTCTAAAAAAAGCACACCATTTGACATTGGCCATGTATATATAGCTACTCTCCTGAGCGACCCTATGTCAGCAAGTTACAAGTATCAAGTAACTCAAAGCAATTCAAAACCAACAAACCCAATGTACCGAATTAGATTCAAAGAGCATTACTGGCACAGGGCCTGAGCCACAAATTTAGACCCAGTTCTGAATTTTCCCAAGGTTCACAGAAATGGGCAAAAGGGACATCTGAAGTCAGAGTCCAAACTAGATCCAGTTCAACTTCATACAACAGACAGTAAGAGTGACCTAAAATCCTCATAAACAGTAAAAGCCAAATTCAAAATGGCACCTTAGGCAGCCAAATCAATACAAGCAAACCACAAACACTCTGCAACGTGGCATAGTTACTCAGCAAGAATTTGTAGATGTGGCTAAAAATACTGTAACAGAATGTGTGGTACTTCATTGCATCATCAACTAGGATGGTATGTTATCATCTAGGACCAAATCACTCATAACCACAGGGGACAGCTGAAACAAGCATTCCTGATGGCAGTGTCCTGCCCCATGAAGCTCAGTGTGCATGCCAGACAGAACTGAGCACAACCCAATGAACAGCAAGCCACTGTATCCAGAGATATAGATGTAGAGAAAAGTATATGCACTGAGAGAAGCAGGGGGAAAAAAGAGGGAGGAGGATACAATTAGGAACCCAATTCCAAGAGAAAGAAAGATTGCAGAGACTCTTCTTATCAGTTTTCCCTATCAACCAGCTTAGGTGCTCCACATTATTCAGAATAGTAAAAACCATCCCAGACATTACTCTCAGAACTCAGCCTCTTAACTTCCCAGCGAACCTACATAAGGATCTAAAAACATTGCTGCTCAGAAGACAGTGTGTAGATCTAGACTTGCATCCAAACTCAAGTAAAATTTTAAGTTTAAAGAAAAGAAGCAGTAAAACCAACATGTGAAATTGAGCTGTACTTTCAATGAACTAGAGTGAAGAAATCCTGCCCTTTGGAGTCAAGCTAGAACATCTGTTGATTACAAAAAAGCTACTAATGACATACTATGACAGGTCCAAATGTCAAAGCATTTTTCGTTTACTTTTTAAATGGTTTTCTTAATAATTGTTTATAATGTTTAACTTACCATGAATTGAAATATACAAGTTGTTTTACTAACTACAAAAATACCACCGTCACTACACTGTCGTCATTACTAATTTCAAGACAGCAATGGCAAAATCTGACCCTATTGAAGTGACCTGGATTCCTCCTACTGACTTCATCCTATCAAGTACATCCCACAGCAGTACATCATCCACAAGATGTGCAAAACATCCAGTGGTGTGAAGGCAACAGTTGGCAGCTCTGTTCAGAGAGTAAGTGAATGTTTACCTAAGTCAAGAGATGGCAACTTAAAACTCGCTGGAAAAAAGCCCAGCACTGATCATTGAAACCTGCTGGCAAAAAGTCCACCAGTTTATAAAGCTTCCTATGGTGTTCCTATGCATTTAGACATTGGTGTTCTTATGCATTTCATCATCATCATAGAAAGGCTTGGGTTGAAAGAGACCTTAAAGTTCCAACTCTCCTGCCATGGACTGGGACACCATTTGAGCTAGAAACTCCTAGGTCTGTTTCAAGCTATTTTGCTCTAGACACTGTGATGATACTAAATGGACCATCAATCCTTTAGCTCACTAATTTTCAAAGTAATTAATCAATCAAACCTCAGATGTGTCAATATGAACTGACATCTGAATTTCTATCTATGCTCTGCTTTGACAGCTGCATTCCTCTAGGATCAGAATCTGCCCTTATCTCTGGGGGAAATGGACCAAATTCTTTTTAGTCAAATAATGTGGTGATCTTCTATTGACCAGTGAATACAGTCTCGAGGAAAAGCTGCAGAAAGAATATGCTCACCTCCAAAAAAGAAAACAGAAGAAAGCAACATAAATCAGTTATTCTACAGAATTACAGGCACAAAGATGTAATGCCAAACACAGAAATGCTGCCTTAACTGCAAGTGCAAACACAGAACTATGCCTTCATTATAACGAATAAAGGTAAACAAGTCTAATCAACCAACAGTCTTTTTTTTTTTT
>VXBB01021203.1:244189-329520 GCA_013399915.1 Illadopsis cleaveri
AAAAAAAAAAAAAAAGTTTTAAAAACTGACCTCAAACGTGGGTGTTTGACTCAAGACACAGGATTGTTTTTCCGTACTTGTACAAAACCCTTTCTGCCATTAGGATTATGCATACCCGGGCCCTTTGGCTTCCCAGAGCATAGGGCCTGAGCAGACTTCCCATCCCGGACAGGAGACTGTCCTTGTATCTCGGCTCTCTCTTGCCTTAGGCCTGCTTTCTTTCTTTCTTGGGAAAATGGGGACAGGGTGCCAAGGCGCTGGGTGGGCACATGGCAAAGCACTGCACTCTTCAAGGTGAATCTGCGCCCCATTACCTTGTCTGCAACCTCATCCCTGGGGATTCAGGATGCACACCCTGGTCTTCACTCCTGGGAGCACGGGGTGCAGGAGAAGAGCCATGAAGTAAGTTGCAGGCGAAGTACAGAGAACGAAGGGTCTCACCTGGGGGAGTGGTGGCATTTGCACAGGCTGAGCATCTGCCCAAGGGGATGCATCGTGCTTTAAAGCCATGGTTTATAACCTCTCATCCTTCATAGAAAGAGCTGTGGGACAAGAACTGTAGCACTGTGAGAACTGGGGGATTTACCACAGAAATGTGTCTTAGGCAAGAAAGTATGACCTCTAGATCATAGTGTTTGCATGAAGCAACAGTTTCCTCCCAAAATGATTACTGACTTGGGAATATTTGTCAGAACTGAGACAAAAGGGGATTTCTGTCCACACATGGTCTGTCCTTCTGTTTCTGTTATTCTTGGGATTAACTTGTCACGGTTCAGCTTTGCTAGCAGTTATGCATATTTTCAGAAAGGAGAAGTTGTGTGTGGTTGTGATTTTTGCATCTAATTAATTTAAAATTCCTATTTTACAAAGAAATCTGTTTTCACATCTCCTTTAGTAACAGGAAGTAAGTTTCTAGAGAAAACAGTACTGCCATATATCTGTCTGCGTATTTCTGTTATATATTTTTGTCACCATGTGAAGTGAAGGTCAAACAGGGTATTTTGGTTTTCTAAATCATAATTTACAAAATTGCCATTCAAATTCCATTTTTTAAAGCAAATTTCTACATTTGCTGCTAATCACTGGTTAATATGAGGTGGCATAAGATTGCCATCCTTGCTATTCATTGGATTAACCCTGATTTTTTGTAAATTAATATATGGCACTTGCCTCATTGCAGAGGCATTAATACTTGGAGGGCATTTTAAATAAATCATGGAAGCCAAGATTTTGCATAGAATCTATGTGACAGCATCAGCTTCTCTTTCATCCAATACTGGAAAATGAAAACAAAGGATGGCTGCAATCCTTGGCGTTAACAGAGATCGGATAACTCTGAGGCTCAACGTCTAGCCACAGACTCTAAATCCCATAAAGAAGAATTAGACCTTCTATGTTATGGTCTTCAACTGGATTTCCAAATAAAAGGTGGCCAGTGGAGATACATTTTATGACCAGGAAGGAAGGAAAATAGAGCAATAGAATCATGAAAGCATTCTGAGTTAGCCAGAGTTTTTTTTACAAAGCTTTTTTTTTTTTACATTTCTTAATTGTAAACACCCCCAAACCACTATGAACCTATGAATTTCAAAACCTGGATTTTACTTGAATTTTAATTCAATTTATACAGGTAGAAAGAGAAAACAAATCTGCTGGATAAAACAGAATAACATTACAAGGTCAGTAAATGTGAGTGTAGAGGGAGAGATACCCACCTAAATTCTGTATTTGAATATTTTCCCACCTTTCTTCAGAGGCCTTCTGAATCTGCTGTCTCTTTTCATCAGCCTGAACCAGGGCTGTACATAGTTTGCTCCCTTCTCTTCCGGTCACCAGTTTTTGCCTCTGCTGCAAAGCTGTACCTTTGAAAAGTCCTTTCCTCACACACTGCCTGCTTTTGCACACCGCAGAAAAATGCCCTCTCTCCTCTCTCCTCTCTCCTCTCTCTCTCCTCTCTCCTCTCTCTTCTCTCTCCAGGTTTTATTTATTCAATGCAACAGCTAAACCAAGGCAAGCAGCCTTACTTTCCTTCTCTCTGTTCCACTCCAGCCTTTTAAATGAATGTGAGATGGCTTTTAAAAGACCTTAACACACAGTCAAATGCAAACAAACAGTCAGATACTGCCTGTTAAAAGTACATGCCATGAGGCACCGTGGGCATTATGTCTGGAAAGACAGAGACATGACAAGAACAGTATCAGTGGTTGCCTCAACGCATTCCCCATCATGGAAGGTAAGGTCTTCTCAGAGAGAGAGAGAGAGAGAGAGCATTTACTTCCGTTGTGTTGAAAAAAATCAGTGCTCAGGAGCTCCGAGGAATCATCAGCAAAGTTCAGGCTGTGTTCCTTGTGCCTTCAGTGGTATCGTAGTCTAGTCAGCCCCATTCCTGGAAAAGGCAAATGAGATGGGCTGTGTTACTTGCTGACCTTGGGGTCCCTGAGAGGCATCTCGCATACTCTTTCCATGAAAACAAAGCTTGCACTTTTGTAGTTGTTGTTGTTGTTTATTGTTGGGGGGGAGGGCGGGTTGTTTCGTTGTTTTAGTTTTGTTTGGTTTGGTTTTTTTCACAAAATCATAAGGGAAAAATCCTTCATGTGCAAGTATTTCTCAGGAATGAAACATAACTTAGGAGTTTTCATTCAGAGCTGATTTATTCATCTTAACTCATCCCATTATTGACATTTCTTAGAAATACATTGTTGAATGAGTTAGGATGGTGTGTCAAGTTTAAATTTGAATTTCATTATTGTTGAAACCTCAATGTTAAAATAACATAGGTCTTTTTGTGTTTAATTTCCTCTTTTTATTAAAATTAAAAAATATATATTTGAGGGAAAGTTATTGAAAGCATATTTTTTAACCCAAAGACCACCCAGACACAATGTAAATGTGTATTTAAGCAGTTTAAAAAAATGATTCTAGGCATCAAAGCAATTGGAAGAGCTCCACGGGAGTAATTTTTTTTCCTGGTATAGCATCATGTCAATACAGACCTAGATGCATGATGGTGAGGTTGAATTCTAAGTATGTGAAGTGGCCAGTCCTTTGACTTTATCTCTTTCTTTTGGACAAATTGAATTGCTTTGCAAAATTCGTTGTTTGAACTTCAAGCCAGTTTTAGTTATGGGAGAACAAAATCAATTTTAACTTCCATGATTTATTCACTTAACATTAATAAAGCTGAAAAATAGCAGTCTATTTGGTAATGGTAATCAAAATGGGCTTGCAAACCACTGGAATTAAAGTATGGTAATGGAAGTGCTGACTGATCCTCTACTATAGTGATGGGAACAGTATTTCTGCCTTATCCACACTATAATCTGTAAATAACACTTGGTTCTCTCAGTGAAGTGTGGAGAATGATTTATTGTCATTATTAGCATGGACAGGCAAATAACCTAACACACTTCTCAAAATAATGGTGTGTAAGTGAAATCCAGTCTGTCACAAGACCAAAAAAAAATACTGTGGATTTCTGTCTTCATCATCCAAGGATCTCAAAGCACTCAGCTATCCTTATAATGTTGCCTGCTTATTGCCACCCTGCAGATGAGGAAACTGGGAAGCTGACAGATCAAGGATACAATACTAATATGATTGATTTTATTTTTTTTTTTTTAACTGATTGAAATAGACCCTCAACTGGGCATCATATGCCTGGATCACAGAAAACATTCACAGAAAGGCCCATGGTAATAAAAACCTTTTCCTTAGTAGCTAAGGACTTGTAATAGTCCCAAAGTTTATCAGTGGTCTTCATCAAGCTTGAATTGCAGAATCACACATTCCAATTCTGTTGAGTCGTACTGAAAATTATTTTTCTGTGGTGGCTGGCTAATTCTTTATATGAAGTAATACCGTATGCTATTAATACTGTCTAATACTTCAGTCTGGTGATGAAGCTCAAGGTTCACAATTCCAAAGTTACTCAATATTCAAAGATAATGCACAGATCTGTAAAAACCAAGCCCTGGATCCGTGGATCATATGACTCCAGGAAATAATCTGTTAGATGTTCTGGTGGTGATCCTACAGATCACCTTCTGTGCAAGGTCTTTACCTAAGACAGCCAGGTCTCAAAGATGTAACCATTGTTGAAAGGGCTGAAATTTGAGGTTTCTATGACGTGCACACTTCTCAGTGCCATTTAATACAGTCTTTGGTTACACAAGCACACTTGTGGTCTCCTAAAGGACTCCTGCCTCTTTTGGCAAAATGACCAAGGAGCTTAATTCATGCATGGAGGTATTTTACTTCACCTTCACCGTTTGATGCTCAAGGCCTCCTGCCATATCCATTGCATGCTACCTAAACCCTATTCTGTTGACAGAACTAATTTCCTCAAGAGATTTGCTCCAGTGCTCAGTCCTGAAATAGACAGTTGATTTGCAACTATTTATTAATTTATTTTCACGGCCCTCCTCTGCAGAGAGAAGGTCATTTTGCCCCCCTTTGATGGTTGGAGTGTTACCAGACAAAATGGAAATGAAGTCAAAAGTAACTACTGCTGTTGGCTCTTCAGTTCTGGGCTGCCTACAACCAGATTTCAAAACTTCTAGAAACATTATGTTTTGGAAGTGCAGCTGAGAGTGACTAGGCTGCACAAAGGAGGAGGAAACACATGCAGTGAGACTCTGAAAAAGTTACTGGGAGTGATTTTAACTGAAATTAATGCACTGAAAATGCACTGAAATTTTACCATGGCAGCATTTATTGGGGTTTAGTTGTAACATACCCTTACCCGAGTCCAAGCCTGTGGATTCATTCACTTTAAGTGCCTCAACGAGTGAGGTGGTGTGAGCTTGCAGAAACCAATCTTCTCTGCCACTCAGCCGTGATTCTTTCTCAGAAAGAAAACATGTATATCATATGAAGTTGTAAAGTAAAATTTATTCTGAAAATACTTTATTGTGCCCCTGTGTAAGCCTGTATATCCGTGTGCAGAAATTTTTTTTCAGATTCCTAAGAAAGTGCTCACTACTGTTTACTCTTAATAACTGTACATCAAACCTCCAGCCAGGGACAATCCATGCTTTATCAAATTCCAAATAACTGTAATTGCTCAAGCTCTCAAGCCCCATGGATATCAGTGAGATTACAAACATGCCTAAGGTATATAAGGACAAAAGCCTGAAACAATGAGAGAAAACAATCATCAGTTAAGACCTACTCTGTCTGTGGGGTCTTCTACCATTCATAATGTTGCAGGGCTATAACGACACATGATTTTTGAAGTGGTGACTGATTGTCCAGAGCTGACCATCAAAATCAGACAAAAAGACAATCTTCAAAGTACTCATTTATTCACCTAGTTATGTCTTTTATAGATTTTCTGACCATTTTTTCATTATCTTTTAAAAAATCAGAGGCTGTGTAGATTCTTCCAGGTGACATTAATGTTGCTCCTTTCTGGGAATTGGCTAATTAGGATGAAGGGGAGGAAGTTGCACAGCTTAAAGGGTATGGCAAGGTGGAGAGTGAGGGTCCCGGCTGAGACTTCAGAGCCTGTAGATCATGCTCAGATGGAGAGGTTGATGATTTGGGCCACAGAAGAACTGGAAAGAAAACCTGCTATGGAGCAGAGGGAAAGCCACAGAGTTTGCTGCTACTTAGAAAGTTAGTGAAATGACTGAAAACTGGAAGCCAGCTCTGATTTAACCCTGCCAGCACATTGCAAGAGGAATTGGCTATAGAATTTTCTATTTCTGCTCTGGGTTCTTCACTTTGAGTTTACTGGAAATATACTAGCCTATAATCTAACACAGTCTGGCTTTTGAATGGAAAGGCCATTTGATCCACTTTGGAAAGTTCACTTTGGGGAAGGTGGTCAACAGAGCTTGCCTCACTTCATCCCTCTCCTCTTTCTGTGAGAGAGGAGAGCATGCTGTACACTAAAGGAGAACAGCAGAGTGGTGACACAGGTTTCTGAGCTTTGCCTTCAGAGAAGATATGAGGCAAATGCTGTTTCCAGAAACAAGGTGAGATTATGATAGACCATTTGTCTATCCTAGTATGGCAGATTCTGTAAGGACCCCCAAAACTTTCAGTAATTTCCTGCCCAGTAGTTAGTTGAAAACAATTTTTTTTTTTTTTGGTTCAGCAATGGATATTGATTATTTCTTTGCAGTGGGATAAAAAATAAAGCACCGTCCTTTTTCTCCATTAAAAAAGAGCACCTGAACTGAAAAAAACCCACATGCAGCAATGAGAATTGTTGTTGATATGCTTGTTATTCTTTGACACATGAATTCTAAAATGAGCTGACATTGGTTTTATCAAACATAATGTTATCTTGCTGGTATAAGATCTTACCATTAAACTCAGTTAATCAGTCTTCCTTGGAAAATGGGAAGACACTGCCATAGATTATTTTACTTAGCAAGCGAATTATATTTTTATATGTAATTTGTGTTACTGCTCTTTTAATTTATTTTTTTTTCCCGAAGCAGAAAAGTTCACGTTTCATACACATTTGTACAGAAAGCCTCTATCATTATAGGACTAAAGAGAAGAAGGAAACAGGGATAAAGTAACCTGCTTATGGACATGCTGTAGCTATGGTGGTCTTTTTTGCATTTTCAGCTCAACAGAAACAAGTACCAGACAAAAGCAGTGGAGACATTTAACAGATAGCAGCCAGGAATGCAGTGGCCATTTGCTGGCACAGAACCATAACTGAGCACTACTGAAAAACTGTCAAGACCCAGTTCATTTTTAAAAGTATTCTCTAAGATAAGAATAGCATCTCCTTGAGTAAAACAGTACATTTTGGTTTGAAATCTGAGCACCTGAAATTTGTTTTAATTTGTCTGTTACCATCAGCATTAACCCAATGATTAATTATTATCACATTACTTTTATCTTATAAAGAAATGCTGGTTTGCCTTAGTGACTTGTATAAACTAAACTTTGGACATTTTACATTTTGGGTTTCCGCTTTGTATTGTGGATGTTCGTTTGATGCAAATTGATTGAGAAACTGGCAAGGTTAAAATAAACAGATTTAAGGGAAAAAACCACAAGTACTTGGTGTGCTTGACAGTTCATCTGTCCTTTTGTCAACAAAATGACCTTCTGCAGCTTTAAAACTTGTCTTCATAGTCAGACATTTGCACCTTAGGTTAGTTAGCTGCTAATTAAGATGCTACTTAAAATATATTTCCCCCAGTCAGTGTGTATGCATACAAGTGTATTCCAGGATTGGACCAAGAATAAATATTTGTGGTTTGATGAAAACACAGGGGAATGTTCGTATCAACTTTTATAAACAAGTGAAATGACTGTAGATAATCCAGCATTATTTATTTTGACGTAAAGAGTCCTATGCTGATATAAACATCCTCAATGCAAAATTACTTGTGACTGGTTTTGTAAACACAAGACCATAAACAAATTTCTGGGGACAGTTAAAACAGGAGAATATTAGTCTTAGTGACCAATATCACCTCCCCCAGGATGAAGAGCAGGAGACTTCATATTAAGAAATTGCAAAATAATTTGTACATACTTTTAAATGATAAACATTGTTTGGCAGATGATTTTGTGTATTCCACAACAGTTTTGGTTTCAAATATTCTTTTTTCATACACTTTTCTAGGTTCATACATTCCTATAACTGTAACCAATCTCTCCTTTCTTGAATTCAGACATATATTTGACCTCATTGCAGTTTTACATTAAGAAGTTTCACAGGCTAAATATGGAATTTTTTTTAAGTCTCTGCTCTTCATCATTTTGGAATTCCCCTTTTTTCAATTTTCTTTAAAGCTTACATTATTAGACAGCTGCATAGATACTAATACTTTTCCTTTTACAGCATTCATTGTTTCAAATGGTTTTTTTCTTTTTTTTTTTTTAAATTCAATTCCTTTGTAAAATAAACATGTCTAATATTTTCTTCCTCTCTTCAAATGAAAAATTTACATTCCTGTTCTATTCTTTAGTCTGTCTCTGAGCATGCTGTATGTTTGGCTTGTATTTCAGGGAGTGGAAAATAGAAAATTGGACAGAGAATTGTAAAGAGTAAAAAGAACTATCTTCATAAAGCCATTGTAATGTTTTTTGTATTAGTTTTTATCCCATTCTTTATGCATCCAAATAGTTTTATTTATTAAATTTTTAGCTTTCCAGCCCCTAGTGTGCATAGAGCAGGAGTTCCATCTATCTTTTCAGAGTAAAGCAATGCTATTTTCCTGGAATGGGCACAGTTACTGTAGAACCTTTTAACACTTTGTACCAGATACATAATGCTTTTTCCAATGTATAGCAGAAACACATTGCATATTTTAAGTTTTCTGAATAATTTGTTGTAATGACTCGTCTTACCTCATCTCTCTTGTGTACATCAATCTGCTTATAAATTTGATTATAAATATTTGTATGCATAGGCAAACAGAGAACTCCTGCATATCCCATACTTATGGGAGCAATTAAACATCCTTCTTGAGTTGCAGGTGGCCAATTTGAACACGGGCTTTTTAAAGACTTGCAAAATAATTCCCTAGTAGGACTCTTATTTAGAATCTCCTGCTTGAAGGCTGAATGGCACAAGAATCCTGATGCCTCTTGGCCAGTGAGCTGTTTTCTGTTTTGCTACTCTGAAATGTCTTCTACCTCAGCTGTAGCCTGAGGTTGTGACTTGCAACTCAGTCCATTTTCCTTTCCCTAAAGAAACATGAAGGGATCCCTATGTATTCCAGATGAATAGAAACCTGTTCTTCTGGTTAAAGCTTGCAGGCCTAATCCTTGGACCTGTGCCACTTGATACCAGCCAGCTAAGGATTTTGCCTTTTTGAATATTACTTCCTTCCTATCAGTCCTTTGGACTTCTGCTAAGGAAAAGTCCTACAAGCCTGCAGAGAGATTGCTTGTCTGTCTCCTTGAACTGTGTTTGGTTATGAGGGAAAACAGTTACACCTCTCTAACCATTTTCTTGAAGGCATTGGTAGTGCCAGGTAGTCACAACCACCAGACTCTTCTCCAGCAGACTCTTCACTCCTCAGTCTGCATGTTGGGCACATGGCTTGGGCAGGGACTAGCTCTTGATGTGCTCTGAGCCCAAAACTTGGAACTATTCTAGTCATGTGAGAAGTTTTTTGTCCTGGTGGACTAGTCAGGCTGAGTAAAACACAGAGGCAAAGTTTGTAGGATCAGCCAAATGTTTGTAGGATGCCAAAATTAATCCCCTAAAAAGAAAGAGTGATAGCAAAATCTCCTGTGAGCACTTCATATACACAGACAAAGATTTCACATTTTGAAAATAGCGTTCGGTTTTTGTCAGTATTTTTAATCAAGAGAAAGGAAGGCCTTGAAGGAGCTTTTAATTTTATTTCGTTTGTGCTATCCTTAAAACTCTGGGTACCAGCACATCTTGCTTACCACTTGAACTGTTAAATCAAAGGCACTACACCCTATATTTTAATGTGACCTCGTTTCCTCCTTTCCCTCTTCAGAAAGCACCCCCAAACCAAACCCACACTGTGTAATTCTGGTGGTCTAGTCCTCATCCCATATCTGCCATCTGCCAGCATCTGAGGCAAGGAGCAGAAATGACACTCGATGATTTTGGAGGACAGAGACCATTTTCTTATTTTATCATGAAACATTAATTTTACAAAATATTTTATTAGTAGTATTGAAAATGTCCTCTGGAAACTCATTTGCATCAGCATGCTGTCCTCTCATTATTCTTTCTACTGTAGAAAGGTACTTCTCAATGTTATCTGTATGAAAAGCTTTGTGATTTACTTTCTTTAGTTTGTGGGATTTTTTCCCCTTAACTGCTGAATAGTGCAAATAACCTGTAGATCTCTGCTGAGATAAGGAGTAGTGAATGGAATTTTTGCTCAAGGCCACTGTGTTCAAGCACAGCAGCCTGGGCACCTCCTACAAACCCCTGTAATCAAGATTCAAAAAATGACCTTGCCCTACCTCTCCCTTGAAGCCCCCAAGTGGGTACATGTGAGACTGTGGATACTGAAAGTTAATGAGGCTGCAGCTAGAATGAGTCACATGTAAGATTGTGGATGAAGCACAGATGGCTGAGGAGGATCACAGACAGCTTTCCTGCTGGAGAGAGGGATAGGAAGGCTGCAGTGAAGTTCAACCAGGACTTCAGTAAAAGATGTTGAGAGTCCTGATTCCCAGTGGGATTCAGGAATTAGGTTGATGGGCTCAGTCAGTCAGCATGAAGCAGCCCATTTTCAGCACTGCATTAGCCATAACAACTACCCCAACATCTGCACTCTCAGTGCTTCACACTGCTGCAGTTGTGCCATCCTTGAATACACCCAGATGAAGAAGTACATGCACAAGGCACAGATTTAATATGAATTTATTATGAATGTTGCCTTGGAGGAAAGTATTGGGTCAGCCAAGTGACTGATCATGGACTCCAGAGTTCAGGACAGTGACATTCTTTTTTGCTCTTCGTGCTGAATCTTGGTATTTTACTTAATACCGATTTTCTGTGATTAAAGAATGTGTTGAGCTATCACAGACATCCTTCCTATCTTTCTGTCCTCATCTTAATTTTAACTGGCTATGTAGCAAAGACGAAAACAACAGTCAAAACCCATGAAGAACAATACTGTAAAAGACCTGTGGGGTAAAAAAATTATAAACTCCTAATAATACACTGTTTGTTTCCTTCTTGATTTTGAGACTAATTTTCATACCTGAAACATGAACAATTGATTTTTTTTTTTCCTGTGGTATTCAATTTAATAGCTAGTCCATCTTTTGGGTTTTAATAGTCAAATAGTCAAAACCAGTTTATGTTACTTTTCCTTGATGTGGTCACATTTCTTCCAAAAAAAGAACAAACCAAACTTGAATATGATTTTGTAGTGTTGAAAAGGTAATAGATTTGGCTTCCTTTCTTAGGGTGTAATCTCTTCTTCATGTTCAGAGGAGATCTGAAGTCAGATTCCATGACAGCAGAGTTCAGTACCCACCAAAAATATAGGACCTTCTAAACTTCTGCTGAGAGTAACCTTTTATAAAGCACAAGCAAAGCAAAGAAGAAAAGCTTAAATATTCATGTAAAAGTGATGCAACATCAAGAACAATAACAGCATAGGGATATAATTTCTTCCTCTGAAACTGCAAATTATGATTTATAATTGATAAGTTTTTTCACTTGCCCTATCTGCTGTTTCTAAAAGCAAAGCAAGGTTAAATGCAGCTCATAACTCTGAAAGCCAAGAGCCAATCTGTCAACTGAATTTAGAATGATGACAAAGCAGAGGCATCATATTAAAACAATTAGAAGATCCATGGCAATTAATTATAATGAATGTCCTTACAGCTGAGCTCAAGAACAGAGAGTATTGTAGTATTGTACAGTCATACAACAAGCAATATATCCTAATTGGCTTTATAGCTAATGAAGAATGACATAGAATGCAAATCTCTTATTAATCTGGATTAAGCAGAGAAAACAAACTTGTTTTAAACCTAGCCTTATAAACAGAATGTCTAATCCTGAGCCTGCTTATATAGGGGTGTTAAACTAAATACAGTAGGAATGGTGTGTTTGCTCAGTGGTGGAGAACAAAGCAGGAGGCAGCCCTACACACTGCCGGTGAGGGGGTTACTCTTTGCAGTGAAATATGAGTCACGGGATCACACACACAATTAATAAGCCAAAATCAACACAGGCGGGAACATTAGGCTCATTTGTTTAATTATTCACTACAGGCAAAGTCTGTTGTTCATTTGGTTTCAGGATCTGGGCAGCACCGTTTTGCGCTGGATCGGTCCCCATTCAGATCTGCCTCTAGACCAAACAAGGGAGTTTCTGATCCAAGCAATGGCCACATCTAAGAACCTTGGATAAAGTAGTATTTAACTTTCGTCTAGGAGTTACGAACTGTCTGCAAGGTATAATGGCTTAAATTGACACATGCCAAAAGATCTCTAAACTTTCAACAGCTGTATTATGTATCAAGAAGCATTTTTATATATAACATCCACATGGAAAACAATAACAGACTAAAATCAGATTCATTCAAACACTCAGGAATTCTGTGGGAATCTTGATTATTGCTTTTTTGAAGAATATTTATGTCATTAAAATACACCATTTCGGCTGCAAGGAAATATTTCATGCAGAGGTGTCAGTGGTAACAACAGTTTAAATGGAGTATTTTGTCACATCTGTAGAAAGGTTTTGAAAATATAAAGATTATTGGTTTTGACCATCAGAATTTGTGTGGCTAGAGACAGTTTTATTCTGTGACATTGTTCCAAAGACTTGTGTTCAGCTCACTGTGAGAAGAAAGATGCTCACACTTCATAATTTGTCAGGAAACTGAGCAGTGATCTGTAACCCATCCCTACAGGGCAGTAATTATTTTGCACAAAGGGAAACAAAAGTATCATTTCTCTTTTGACCATTAAACACTGCCTGATAAGAAGCCAACATTTAATTTTACTATTCATTTATTTTCTAAAGGAAAGGCAAAATAAGCTAGTGTCCCTTGGGTATTAGCAGTAGGATCTGGCCACCCAACTAACTCAAAAATCTGTTACGAGAATTGATGGCAAATGTCAGGCATCAGCTTTTCTGCAACAATGAAGAAAATAATGATTACCTAGATAAATCTGTTACTAGCTCAATATATACACTAAACTGAGTTAAAAGCAAACACTCTGCACTATGTTCCTGTGAACATATTCAGGCACTTAGTGCATGTCTGGATGTTCAGGAGTCCTGACCTCTCTCAGCTGGTCTGTGGATTTCAGTATTTAAGTGGCTGAGCAGGAGCTTGCAGGCTCAGCACTTCTGTGCGTTAGGCCACCTGTTGAAGTGCCTAAATATAGTCCTCTGAGCTTAACCTCAGGCTTGACAACCTTGGCTATTACAAACTGCTGTTGCACCTCTAGCAGTTATTCAAAAAGCAGTTCAAGGATCCTGTGGGTCAGGAAATTAGCAGGAAGACAACCGCAGCTCTCTCCTTGCAGAGAGAAAGGCAAAGCTGAATGAATTAGCAAATAATATAATGAGATTTGGCAAATAGCTGAAGCGTGAGGAACCACCGTGTTACCACTTAACACTAAAGCTGATGCCTGGCTGAAGCTTGCCACTAAAGAGCAAAATCAGCTGTACACACTTCTTTTAGTGGCTGTATCATCTTTAGGCTACCAAAGGATAAAAATCTAACTGCAGTACGTAGCTCAAAAGTGGGAACTCATAGAATTTCTCTGGTACTGTGGATGTATCTCTTGGTCTTTCCTGGTAAACATTGATTTGGTTAGGGAGCTAAAAAAGTGACTGGAGAACAGATTTTCATGATTAAAATAAATCAGGTAGTCTCTAAGCTCTAAAGATGGAATTATTATACACAAGAATGCTTTCATGTGACCATTTGGTTTTTAAATAAGATAATTGCAGCAGCATAAGTATATAGGTCTGTGTATACAGCTGTAGTGTTATTGAGTAGACTCACACCAGCCTAGTTATTCCACTTCTGCTGAAGTGACCACTGGCAATCCTGAAAAAAAAAAAATCCTTTTATAGTGCTAGGTCTGCAGAGATGTTACCTTTGTGTACATTTCTTTGTATATTATGTAAACAGTGCCACTACCCTTAAAGTGAACACAGCCCTTGGATTAGCAATTTTCACAAGATCATCAGGCAGATCTTGCCGATAGGATTAGCTCGCCTCATTTTCAGAGTAAGAGAGAAAAAAAAATCTGGTGTCTCAGCACATTTGGTAAGCAAAACCAAAAATACTACTGCAGTACAGTCACTTCTCAGTTGAAAAATAATACTGTTTATCTGTCCTGAATGCCAGAGGACCCACTGAAGAACATGTGACAAAACACCAGAAAGGAATACAGCATTACAAAAAGAAAAGCCAGTGCAGTTACGGTAATGGATGTGCTGCTCTGCTGGAGGTCTTACTCAGAGACCTGGAGTTCTGGAGAACATTTTCAGCTGATCTTGGTTAAACAAAGACTGGCAGCACAAGTACTGAGATCTATTTCCGGTGAGATCTTTGAACCTTGTTTATGGCCAGCTGCCCCCAACAGCAACCACCTGAGAGCAGGTGATGTGTCCCCCTCGTCTGCCGAGCACGCCAGGTGCTCCCGTACCACGCAGCTGGGGAAGCACAGACTCCAGCCAGAACACCAAACATCACTGCCAGCATCAAGCACTGTATCCCATCCCATGGGCTCCCATACAGCTGTGCCCATGTAAATCTCTGCCACACTCTGCTTTCATACCCTGGAGATCATTACAGCTGCAGAAAGTTGCTCCTCAGAGACGCTTTGGACTCACAGAAGGCTGCTGGACTGCTATGCAAATAACTTCTTAGCTACCAACTTTCATATGCAAATATTTTTCAATGACTCGCACACTTAAATTGAAGTGATGAAGATCACGCAGCAGTCAGGCTGCAGGACTTGTCAGATGGATTGCAATATCCTCAGAATAGAGGTTTTGGTCCTATTTTACCTCCAGTTAATTTATTACTAATTAACTTGAGTTAACTGAATTCAACGCTAAGTGCTGGTCTAGACATGCCACAAATGTTTGTTCCAGAACATTCAGAAGAAAAACCACAAGTATTTGAATCCTGAAAGAAAAAATGTGTGGAATATCCAGACTAGCATTTGTAATTGTGCTATTAGGTCAAGTTAGCATTGCAATTAATTACTGTGGGGTAGAGGGTACTAAAAATGCTGGCACTAACATTACCTAATAAATTTGGTGTTCCAGATTGCCACTGACAGAAAATTAATTCTTTCATGTCATTTGTAGCTGGTCAGTAGACATGTGAGAATTCACTGATCTCAGAGTATAAAGTTGTAATAAATATGTAAATGTTTTGGGTAAAATAAACTTAGCTACAAAAACATTAGCAACTTTCTTGTTTGTAATTTCTATGTGTTACCTAAAGTTCTAACAGTGTATTTACATTACATCTTTACTTAGGTATGTTAATTAACTTAAGCTTAACAGTCATAAACCGCCAGGAATGTAATGAAGAAAACTAGTATTTGCTTTACTACCTTTTTTCCATACTTTAAAATATTGATGTAAGCTCAGTTTTAAATTCTGATGCTTTTCTCATCTTTTAAGTCTCCCCCCTTTGTCTTCTTAAATCTTTGTTCTTCATGGGTGGGAGCAAGCAGCTCCACATCTCAACCTTTTCCAATTAAAGTAATATTAAAAAAACCATTGTAATATTTTCTTTGACTGACATCTTCCAGAAATAAGTGTTATGATCAAATGATAAGCCAGTTTCCTGCCCAATGCACTGCACATTTATGTTCTTAGTTGCAACCTCCCACAGCCCTGCTGCCAGCCAAGTGGGATATCTCACGGTATTTGCAGTTTGCACCTAACATTTTATCCCCTGCCTTTCCACAGGCAAACCTCCTCATTTCTTTGTGTTATGTGAAAAAGCAGTGGCAGATGTCTGGCCTTTGGCTCTTCCACAGTCATGTAAATCCCAGAGTCTCACAGAGGAGGAGTAATTAGCATTATGCTGCTCTCTGGGGAGTGGGCCTTTCAGAAAGTCTCTTTGAGCACACGGCTGGAAGAATCCCCTCAGCACCCACAGTGCAGAGGCGCAGTACGCATCCCACACAGTGCCTGTAGGATGGGAGTGACCACGAGCCTCCTACTTAGAGTACATGTCCTGGTGAGTTTGGGGAAAGAGGCTGTCAGAGAACTTGCCTCACATCTAGGCTGACCTACCATGGACTAACCTGTGCATGGAAGATCCTGCCTGCAATGCCAGCTTCCATAATTCCTTTCTCTCTGTCCTGTGCATGAGGCAAACTGTCTCAGAAAATCCCTGTACCCACAACCCCACATGTTAGTCAGACGGTGAAAAAAGGCCTGACAGTAGCCGTCCAGTACTTAGAGAGGACTTGTAAAAAAGGGAGAGGGACTTTTTACAAAGGCACATAGTGACAGAACAAGGGAGAAAGGTTTTAAAGTGAAAGAGGGAAGGTTTTGATTAGCTGTTCGGAATAAATTCTTTATTCAGATGGCTGTGAGCCACAAGCACATGTTGCCCAGAGAAGTTCTGGGTACCTCATCCTTGGGAATGTTCAAGGCTAGATTGGATGGAGCAACCTGGTCTAGTGGAATGTGTCACTGCCCATGACAGATGGTTTGAGACTAGATGATCTTTAAGGTTCCTTCCAACCCAAACTATTCGGGGATACTCTGATATAGAATGGGATGTATCTACCAGCAGTAAGAGCAAGGGCACTCCATGAGGAAGAACAAGCTGGGAGATGAGGATGACCACAACCTTGACAAGAGTCTCACCCACAAAATACAGCCCTTGAGCAGGAGCAGTCAGAGAACAGGAGAGCTATAGGCTGCACCAGGACCCCACTGAGCACTACGAGGTGAAATAAAATGTCAGGTCCCAGACCAGCTCAGGAAAACCAGCAGCCATATGGAATGACCAAGAGCTGAAAAAAGGCTTGCTGTAAAAGGAGGTACCAGTCAAATCTTCAGCCCTGATGGCTGCTGAGGCAACAGAGCTTCTGCTGAAATAAGTTAGAAAAACCCTCTTGTGTTTAATATTCTGGCTGTTTATACCTAAGGTTTGGGGGTGTGTGATCTGAGCTGGTGATGGAAAAAGTCTGGGTGATACAAAACCTGGAAAAACTAGATAGATTTGCAAGGACTGTGTGTGCTCCATGAAGTTTGTTACTGGATTGATGTGATCAGCAATGGGAAACAGCTCCATATAACAATGGCCTGGTTTGATGTATTCTAGAAAGCTAAACCTAGCTATCTTTGATAGCAAATGTCTGGAAATGTGTCCCTGCTGGCCCTCACAAATTCATCTGGTGTTATTTGTGAGAAGAGTATGAGCCTGGTGGAATTGGGCAAGAAGGATACAGGAATGTGAGAAGGGGATGGAATATTTTGGTGGTAGAAACTGAAATGAACAAAGGATGGAGCTTGTGGTGTGGGTATGTGGATAGTATTGTTATAGGCAAAACTCTGACTTGTTGAGGGGAGGTCACCCAGCCGTCTAGGAGAAAGCTCATATTATGCTAGAGATTACAGGATTGTTACAGGATTTCATTCATTCTCTTTGTCAGTGAAGCAGAAATGGGGTAGAAATCAGTCTGCCTGACTGCTGGTTTCACAAACCCACAGAACAGCTGAGATTGAAAGGGAGCTTTGGCAGTCATCTTGTCAAACCCTCTTGCTCAGGAGTATAGGCCCACGTCCCAGTGGCTTTTCAATATCTTCAAGGGGGAACACAGTTTGGGGATGGTGAAATGGGGACAGGGGAGTTTACACTGGGAGAAGACCCATGAGTTTCTTCCAATATTTGTCTTTGCCTTACCAATCCTTAATGATGGGGTAATTATTGCTTATTAGGACTTTTGGGGCACTAGTAAGATTCTGGGCTTTCCCAGGGTACAAGAATGGTTACAAAGGAAAGCTAAATTATGCTGATGGCTTTTCTTTTTTCTGAAAATTAACAGAAAAAACATTACCTTATGCTGTTCTTTAAAGCTGTCATGCAGAGACTGTATGTTTAATCTGGGAAAGTGTTTCACACTGCCGCTTTTAAGCCCATTGCTCAGGGAAATCAGCTCCCTTGCATTTTTTTTTGTACTGTCCAAATCAGGTTACCTGTTTGATAATGTTTTCATCCTATCAAATTAGTAGCTTCAAAAGCCATCACGTCCTTTCCCTAGAACATATTAGCTGTTAGGCATTGTAAATTGTATAGCTTTTTTTCATGGAAATGTGCCTCTTTCAGAAAGGGAAAAGGGACTTCATGCCTTTGGGTTTAGCTGTTAAAGTTCTTAATTCCTAACCAATGTTCTTATTCAGCATCTGTGTTTGTGTCATCAGGTAGCTGTGCTTCCTGTAGGCCTTGTATCCATATAAATACACTTACTGCTTATTTTGTATGAGACCTTTTCAAATCAGCTGTATTCTAAATCACAGGTTATACGAATGGTATCTCTTTTACATTGATTTTGATTTTCTCAGATTTCCTTTTACCTATAGAATGGTAACTTAGAGCTTCTGATGGACTCCATTATTAATCTTTGAGAAGCGCAAAAAAAGCAAATCTGTGGAAACATCTTCTTTCCCAGTTTTGTTGTTATTGGTAAGTTTTCATGCTTGGTTTCATAAAAATTCCAAGATGCCAGTGGGAAATGGGGTCCTACTGATTTAAGGCTCTTTCCAGGTATGTATGAGAGTGTCTCCAATTAAGTGATTACAATATAAAAGCTAAAACAGACACAAAAAGGGAAAAAAAAATAGGAAGCATATGCTCTTTCTGGAGCTCAACAAACATGGGAAGACATGGCAAAGGGAATAATGGGAAGCTGTTGCACCCTCAGGTAACAGTTGTACGATGCAATAGTCTGTCCACCCACGAGACCTCCCAAGCAGCCTCATTCAAATTGTTTGTGCCTCTGCCTTCCAAACATAGGGAAGAATATATTAAAGAACTGGATATTTATGAAGATTTTGGTGCCTTCAAAGCTTCAAGTCCTAAGTACGGAAGCTACAGCTTTCTTAACCTGGAGAAAAGAGGTGTACAACACCAGGGGCTGATTTTCATACATGTTACTTCAGATCAGTAAAATGCACAGAGTAGCAGTGCATGCAAGATGGCTGTGATAACTTCTTTTTAGATAAAGATCATTATTTTCTGCTTAATGGATCAAACACAAGTTTTATGCCGCTACTGTTCTCGGAAGAAAGGGAACCAGTGAGGCATTACTGTGTTGGAGGTGACTGATTTCTTTACTAGGTCTAGAGTGCCACCTGCAGCACAAAGTTTGAAGCTGAAAATGAGGTAAAATAAAGCCATAGCCATAACTGAAGTAAATATAACATTACTATTATTTATGTAGTAGTGTAAGGGACAAATTCACAGAACTGAACTTGAAAAACATGTGAAAAAACCCCCCCAAAACATATCAAGGTGACTCTTATTTGTCTTTAAAATGACATAGGGAAATTAGTGAATAATCAAAATAGGTAAATGAATTGATAATGTCAATACATCATTTGGTAAGAAAATATTTTGTTAATTTTTAGGTGGGATATATCCAGAAATGGATGTGAAAAGACATAATGAATGTCATATATTGTAAATGTCATATATGCAAATATATTGAATGTCATATATACAAATATATATTGCAATTGCATTTACTTCAAGGAGTCCTTAATAGTCTGTTAAGATTCCTTAAGACTTGGAAACTGACACTTTGATTACTGTTAATTTAAAGAGTGTTTGAAAATATACTGTTAGCATTTATCACTGAAATGGATGGAAAGTCCTTAATTCCTAAGTACCTAGGTGGGATCTGAGCTTTTAAACAGATTTCACAGTTGTTTATGTCTGTATGTGGACAAACTATCATCCCATATTTCCACACACTTGAAATCTGAAGAAACTGAAGCCTATTATAGATCCGAGCTTTAAAGCTTGCTTTAAAAATATTTACAAATTTATTTGGAAACATGTCAGACATATTTTACACTTCAGAGTAGTGCATGCAGTCATTAAGTAAGCTGCGTATGGAAGGTGATCTTTAAAGAACTCAGGAGTACAAGAAATCTGCAAATGAAAAGGCACATGGTGGTGGCAGCTCTGGCATCTCTTCACTGATGCCTTGAACCCATCATATCTCTGGCTTTGAATGTAAAAAAGAAAGCAAGAAAAGGCACTTATATAGTAAATATGCACTGAGCTGGAGCCATGGCTTCCACATGTTGACAGCATATTGCTAAAGATTTACTCAGAACAGTACAAGGAAACTACCATGCTAACCCTGGAAAACGCTGGTGGCCTTGGGAATTCCTCTAAGAATTTTGTTTTAGTTACCACCAACCTGACTTCGAGATAATGCCATTTAGAGGCCTGTAGTAAAGCATCTCCCACACACCCAGCAGGTGCTTCCAAATAAGAAAAAAGTTTCAGTTTACCTTTAGACATGTTAGGAAGTTTAGCTAGAAAGCTCTGTAGATTTCTCATTGTAATTGGCTTGGAGCCAGCACAGAAGTGTGAGTTGGACTCCAAGAATGTAACTCAAAGTCTATTGTTCATCTCATTAGGCCAAAGGCCAAAAAGCCCACCTAAGCTGTTAAGTACTAAAGAGAGAGAGCAAAGAAACTCCACACTTTTTGAGGTGTTGTAGCAAGCAAGAGATTTGTCTCTGTGCTGTGCTCAGGTTTGTTTTTGGTTTTTTGTATTATTTTCCTTCTTTATTGAAACCTTTTTGATTTTTCAAGACACACTCAATCATGCCATCTCGCTAATTAATATTAGCCACGTTTCTGCCAGGCTAGCCCTCAGAAGTGTGGGTAAAACCCATAGAGGCCAGTGGTAATTTTATTGTCAAGGTACAAGGACAAGGGAATTGGTCTGTATTTTTAGGGCTGAATGGAATCAGATACTGTTTTTCTTTAGCAAAACAACCTCTTCGCTGCTGTGGTCAAAGGAAAAAAAATAAATTGGAAAGCAGGGTATGATACCAAAACACTCAGAAGGAGTCAATTTCAGAGACAAACTGCAGCTTTGAGATTCAACGATGTTTGTAAAAATACTTGGTTTGATCTACTAGTCTGAGTGACACTTTGTACAAGTTTCCATTTTTGCGAAATACCTTATGCAGGATTTTAAAAGAAAATAATACTTCAATTCCCTGCCAATATTTCTGCTGGCTTCTGAGCCAAACAAAAAAAAAACAACACCCAAACAAACAAAAAACCTAAACCAAAACAAACAAAAACAAACAAGCAAACAAAACCCAGAAACCCGACAAACAAACAAAATCCTCCTCAAAATCTAAGCTGAGAAAAACACCATCATTAAAATAACCTTTAGAGCTAGATGTTGTGAATGAGTCAAGAGGACACTGGAGACATCAGTCTTCTTTTGATTAGGGATTTACTTTGTCAAATTGAGAAAAAAAGCTGACAACTCTAACGGAAAATTTAAATGGAAGTATAACCAACTTCTGACATATAGATTGTTTCTAAAAATGTCCTCTATTTCTTAACTTTATTAGGCACAGCCAGTTTAATCAAAATGAGCCAGTCACGGTTAACATGGCTAACAAGAGTGGAAACACATTTTACAAGTTCAATTACTTAAAGGACTGAATGAAGCCTTCTATGTTCTTAATGAAGGATCTGAAGAGGTGATGTCATATTTCTCAAAGACAGGTGTAGGAAAACACTATCACTCATTCTGAAAAAAGCTTTGAAACCATAAGAGTGGATTTTCAGTCAATACAAAATATTCAGGAAATAAAAACTGTGGCAGCTTGCATTTCTGTCCCCTTATTAGTGGTTTTCAAATGTGAAAATTCCCACTTTGTGTTAAAGGTAGAATTGCAGTGGAAAATTGAAACACTTACTGATTTTCTCTTTCTATACTTTCAATTTTAGCATAATGCTGATTTTTTTTTACATATACATTCTTGCATTATGTTGGGTAATATTTAAGGAACCTGAAACTGCAAAATGTGAAAGACTAAGATAAAATATTCAAATCTAAATAGCTCGCAGTAGTGTTATAGCTCTCTCTTACACTGCTGGTGGAAAAGAAGGGGGCACCCTTTTATCCCATAGGACCTTAGAGGGAAAAATCTGTGATAAGGATATTTCACTTATATCTGACTGTGGTATGGTTTGTACACTTGTCCCAAATTCCAGTTTACTCGGTGGAAAGGCCATTAGTGTGAGGTAGGCTGTGATCCCAGCAGACTTTTCTGTTTCTTTTATCTGAAGAGGCACAGTTTAAAGCCCTGCAAGGCAGGCTTGAGTAGATTAAGCCACTTAGGTCCATGCACCACAGATGGGGAATAATTGACCTTTATGCCACATGCCCTTCCCAAACCCACAACTCATCAGCAGTCATGTCCCCATCTCTTCCCTTTTACATTTGTTGAGGTACAAGGTGTTCCCAGGAATATATGAGAGAAAGCCAGTCAGAGCTGCTGCAGGGAATTTTAGATGGGTCTCTAGTAAAAAAAGACCCATCGCTGTGAGAACGGTTGATTTTGACTAAGCCTTAAAATAAGAAAATCTTGTATTAGAATCTCCACAAGAGGGCATTATTAAATATTAAGGGAGCATTAGTTTTCAGAGCCTGTGCATGGACGTGTTGGTGACAGTATGATTCATCAGATGCAATTTATTTTCACTCAGATTTTCATGGGTCTACCCGAGCTCTGAGATCAAAAACTCCTAAGACTGAGATAAAGGCAATAAGAGGCAGCAAATATCAGTCCTCCATGTTATCTGTGGCACAGATTATGCATGTACTATTCCCGTTTCCCATCATCCTGGTGAGACAGAAAAAAGATTATGAAATGAGATCTTGGGGGTCAATGCTCCACAAAAAATAACCCCTGCCTAGTCAATAACATGAGGCTGTGCTAAATACTAGTTACTCTGTTAGAAGACAATGGATTTACTTGGAGATACAGGTATATAGTTACTTCGCTCGTTGGACTCACACTCAATTGGAAGACAGCAGGGGAATTCGATCTTGTGGTAGGAAAAGCTAGAAAAAACAAGGTAAATGAAAGGAATAATTAGGAAAAATAGGTCACATCATAGATGTCTGGGAGGCAATTGTGCCGAATCCTGAAAAAACAATACAAAAAGGGACAAAAAACACTGAAGAAAGGTTGAGAGAAAAATACAATGAAAAATACATGAAAAGATGTCCTTGGTGTTTTAGTTTTTGCCAGGTACAGAGAAATGCCCGTGTCCTCGACTTTACTTGCCCCAGGTGGTGTTCAGTGATGAGAACAGCCGTCTAGTCATTCTAGGTCATCACAGCCCTGTGTCCTTCCATCCCACATGGTCCTGTTTATTTGCCAGGGCTGTGTATGTGATTCCTAGCCCTGACAGCTCAGCAATGTCAAAGGATGTGAATTCAAAATTATAGGGAGAAGAAATAAACAGAAGTGATTATAACGAAGAAAAAGAGATCCAAGGGGCTTGTGTTTATAAAGACTTTACAAGTCAACCATATGGTGCATTCTGCTTGTACCAAATGCTTTTTTCCCATGCAATAAATGTTGCCTATAACCACTGAGATTCAGTCTGAAATCTGCCACAAGAGTTCTCTAAATTGCAATATCTTTTTCTCTTGAAAGAATTCATCCAGATTAAGCAAAGACTTGAAGCCAAATTATTTTCCCCTGCCAAAGAATACATATACACAGAGCAGCACTGTGCTGTATATCTTGTTGATCTGGTGTTTTCTTCTTTATAGTACAGTTAAAGCCGCCACTAATGCTCACAGAACCAGAGGAAAATGTTCCCCAGGTCCCATATTACCAAATAGTTATATTCAATTGTGCAGAAACAGCTCCCGACCACACTTTGCTATTGGGTCTTTGTTAAAATACTTCCATTTTTATTGCTCCTTCTCCCACCTGATTTATTTATGTATTATTTTGTTAACTTGGAGGATTTAACAGCTTCTGGTGAATATATAGGACTGATTGAACTTGAAGTAATTATTTTTCAAATGAGTTTTCATGCTTGAATGATTCCCTCTTGTGAAGAACTTCCTTTGGCTCTGAACTTTTTTTACATAAAACACATTTGAAAAACAACTTGCAAGAAATGATCACACCCTTCAAAACTCCTAACAATGCTTCTAGCAAATTTGCTGTGAGGAAAATTATTAACATCTTTCTGAAAGAATTAAAGTGTATAAACCAAAGAAGACCTGTTTTTTAATGGGAAGGGAAGGGTAACACTTTAGAAACCTTATGTCCTAATGGACTGAAGTTGGGAGAGGAGATATTTTCAGCACCAGTAAGGAAAAGATGAGGCTGGATCCAGCCAGAGAAGTAATCATCACCTTGGTTATGGCAACCAAGAATGGATCAGAAAAAAATTAAATCAAATCATCTTAATTCTAGAAGAATAACAGAAGGAAAAAGCACCTGGGCTTTCCCCTTCAAGATAAACCTGAAGCATCTGGTGAGCTCTGACCACAGCTTGTGATGGCCTGAAGAAGGTCACCAAGAACCCACTGGGCTGCCCCAAGAAAGGGATTACAGCCCTGCACGTCACTGATATCCTTCCCCAGAGGTACTTGAAAATACCTTAAAAGGCAAATGTATTCTGCTTACTTTTGTTGGTTTTGCAAAATTTCTGGTGCCAAACAGCACCTCCATCTCCAAAGAATCTCTAAAGCAGCCACAATTTAAAAGAAAATCAAGAAAGTTTTCCTCTTTTTCCTTTCAAAATATGCATGTTCTCTCAGTTCATATCTTTTGATATCAAATGCTGAAACTTTTCATTTGTGTATTAGAGGGATTTTACTACATGTAAAATGTTACAAAGATTAAAACAATTCTGCAAGGTTTCTAGTATTGTAGCAAGGAACATCTTAACTTTGAGAAGGAAAATCCTGGCTTAGTGCAGGGATTTGCTACTTGTTTCTTTTTGTTGTGGCAGCAGTCATATTAAATTCACTTTTAATATAGAAATACTTCCATTTTTATCTACATTTATTTGTGATTGTTTTGCCATGTCTAAGCACCATTCCATGTAGTATTACCCAGGTGCCAAAAGTAACTGAAAAAAGCAAGAAATGGTCCCACATAGCAATAGCTATAGCATAGATGACACAAAGCAATATTAATATTTTGCCTTCAATTTGGAATTACTCTTGTATAAATTTAAGTTAATGCACAAATATTTTCAGAGCAGAAATAAGCAAGGTGTTGGCTGCATGAGACTTCTTCAATTAGGTTTTCTGAGGAAGCCAGTCTTTGGGAGTGCAGTGATGCACAGTTTTACTGAGAGTGGCTGTATATGGGCCCATTTGGTGTATTTTTTGGGCCTATCCTAAAAGTTGTGATCTGAACATTAAATGTGTGTGAATATGTACAAGGATATTAGCAAAAACATTGGAATTGTATTGTAAGAGGAAACAGTTATTTTTTCACTATGCAAGCTAGAAATTGGAAAGGATAGCAGTCACCAAATGAAAAAGAAGAGTAGTCTAAGTTGCAGGATGTGGACTGACAAAGGAACTTACTCTCTGTCTTCTTTGTTGTAGCCAGGAAGGCCAGAAACAAAATCTTGTGTTGTTTCTAAGATGTGTCTTCAGCAGAAGATGAGAGCTGGGGTTAATTCAAACAGTTTTTGATTGAGGAAGAAGGGGAAAGGTTTGGTTTTGACCAGATATTTGATGGACTGTGAAATGCTTAATTAAAAAGTGAGCAAACATAGCAGTGACAATAGGTGGCAGTGTAGTCTCAGAAAAACTCATTTCTTACATTTTTGCTTTTGCCTGGTTTTGCTCTTTGGGGAAGGGAGGGAATAATAACCCTCTTTTGCCAGCGAGAGCAGCAGGAGTCAGGAGTCAAGATTATCACTAGCTTTCATCTGAGGTTAATTTTCTTCCCGGCTTTTTTTTTTTTGGTCATCATCTTGAAGATCTGTGTGAAGCTCTCCTTTTTGGAATTGACCTTGAATCCTACAGTTACAAATGCAGACCAAAAAGTAGTTTTTAATATTTGGTCTGTATTGTGGGTTTGAAAGCCTACAGGTCTTAATCAGCTGGAAAGCAATTCGATTGATTAAGGGATGAGTTGAAGTTGTTTAGGATGCTTTGCCTGCCTGTAATCTCTTTGGTGATTCCTTAAGGTTTCATATATCCTGCCTTTGTTAGTAGCAGCCTCTTCTCCTCTGCTGCAGTGTGAGGCCTCGCATGCAGCAGCAGTGGGAAATGTCACTAGGCAGATGAACAGAACTGTTCACAAAGTTGGTAACACTTGAGAAAAATCCTGCCTTCCAGGCTCACAGAAGTAAAGCTTTCCCTGTACCTTTAGTTGTAGGCTAAAGGAAAGTGATGGTCTGCAGCTTTGAACAGGGTCGAAGGCATCTCAGCTCCTCATGCTATCACAGATGTTTCCTCCTGCGACCTCTGGCAACTTGCCTAATCTCCCCCTCTGCTGCTTAGCCTGTACAATGGAGATAGCACTTTAATTTGCCTGACTTCAGGGTAATGCTTGTCTCTCACTCTGCTGTCCCCTGCTAGAGGAGTTCTAATACTGAGTTAGACTTTCAATTGTGTAATGTGAATAAAATTAGCTGTATGTGTTTAAGGGTTTCCAGGTTTGAGGGGAGCCATAGAAGCAGAGTAAAGGTAGCACATGGGTGAAATCATCTAATATGAAGTGCTTCAGTGGACCAGGACCAGACTGGAAGCCAGCAGCTAGACCGCTGACCTAGAATAAGGAAAGATCTAGATTAAATTTTCTCCTCTGCCAAAAAGCATTTAAAGTTTCCAAATTACCTGAAAGAGCATTGATTTGTACAAAATAGGATATTTATGGGAAGACAAGGCTTGGAATCTTCTCATATTAATTTTATGCACAAGAGAGTGAAAATTACCATGTACTTATGTACTTTGATCAGTCAGATGAGTAATAAGAATTGTGGTACAGGTCTTCCCTGCTCAGGCTGAAATAAGAAGTGCTGCTTATGGATAGGTAGCAGAAGTACCTAGACATGATTGAAACTGCCGTTTGTTATCTCTCCTGAGGCAAAGAACTCAGCCTTGGTTGCCTTTCCCTGTTAGTTTACTGCAGAAGGCTATATTGGGTAACCCCCTGAGGCTGTTGTACACCACAACGACACAAAGACTCTCACTTTAGACTGCTGAAAATGACTGCTTTATTCTTGGGATATGTCTCTCTTATATACTATTCTACACAGACCAATTTGATTGGTGACAAGAAGACAAACTTCTTCAATCACATTGGTCAGACTAGAGCAACATCAAGAAGAAGTCTCTCTTAGGGAAAGAATGTAAACAAATTTGCAGTTACAAAACCATGTCTCTTGTTTACAGAAAATTCCCTGGGAAAAGAATTTCAGAAAACCAAAACATCTCAGGCAGGAACCAGGGCTACAACCCGCCTCTTTTTTACCCAAAGAATTTGGGCATTCAAATTCTGCATAGATTTTTTTTTTCCCCTCTATATTTCCACTGCAGACTTTTTTTCTGGGCACCTCCTGGATTTGAGCTAGAGTCAAGGCGCAGTCTCCAACATTGAATGCAGAGGTTCTCGTATACCTGAGAGGCAGTGAGCTACCTGTTCTGTGTTCCCTTCTTGGTACTGGATCCATGGAGGGTGTAGAAAGCCCAGGTATCAATGCTGCTGTGATGGCTGATGCTCAGCTGCAAACATTGCACATGTTTGGGCTCTGAATGCTGTGGTGAATTTAGGTAAAAGAGTCTTGCTTCACTGACTGACCTGAAAGCTGTAAACTGCCACTCTGCTCCTGCTGTGAAGAACTGCTGATCCGTGTGGCTAAAAATTAGGCTCCTCATGTATTTCCCTGTCAGAGTCTTGAAGCTGCTTGGTGTGCAGTGGGAATTAAGTCTCACCGGCATAATCGTTTTAAAATATCACCCTGTGAAACTTATTTGCTATGCAGTTAGATTAATTTTGGGAAATAATTGAGCTTTTCTCTGGCTGTAGGTATGTGCACTGGCTATTGCTGTGATTACAGCTAATCTTGGAAATGCTTGGCTCAGGGAACTGGTGTGCATTGGTGGAGAGAGCTGACACTGGTATCACCCACAGGTTCCGTCCTCTGGATCCGTCATCAGTTGTGCCCTGCTCTGTAGAAAAGAAGTGTGTCTGAAGGTAAATGCCTTTATGATTCTGTGAAAATAACTCTTCAGTAGGTCACTGCTACAAAGGAGGGAATTTCTGTGCACTAGGTCCCTACCAGATCACCTAGGATAATAAACCCTTAATAAAGATGGAGAACAGAGTTACTCTAGACTCTCTGAACAGCAGTGAAATGTGGGATGTTGTTAGAAGAAAAGAATCACGTCTTAGCTTATAGATTTTGGGCAGCAGTGATATTTTAGATATAATACGATTATTATCCAGATTAACAATCTTTTGCCATGCCTGATGCTTATGGAAAGTATATCTTCTACTAGAAGGACTCCTGAATATTTGCTTCCTTTATATCTGCCCTCCCTGAAGTCTGTAGGGATTCATTAGATAATGACTGTTTTTGAGAGCCCCTGAAATGTGAAAATGCTTAAATCTCACACTACTTTCAAGAAGAATTAAGTACCTAAACGTATGTGGATATCTGAGTTATCAGAATAGTATTTTTAATTAAAAATCCCAGATATAAATATTCAGTTTTGAATTAATATGAAACTTAGAGGAAGCATATGGGTATTGTCTGAATTATTATAATATATAGTGCATAATATATTAATCTGTATGCTATAATTCATGTTTTATTGTAATTGCGTATGAATTATGAATATGGTATGAATTAATATGAAATCTATGGTTAAATTTGCACCAACCTCCACTAAGTTAGATAGCTCTAGAAGAAAGAGATGTCTTTGCCTTATTCTAAACAGGAATGAGGTAGCAGAAGATAAACCATGAAAACTCATATTCTCTGGTTCTTATTCCCTCATTCACTGCTATTTAGTTTGTGCTGCTGCATTTTTCACCATGGAGTGGCTATTTGCAGAGGATGAGCTGTTTTCCTGAACTGTTTTCCTGTAAAGCACTGCCCAAAGTAAATGGAGCTGAGGAAGGCTCTCCCACATGGGGCCTTCTACAAAAATACTGTCAGATATTGATATGAGTTAGATACTTGAGCTAGCTATGGGAACTTGTATATACTACATATTCCTGCTGCAGAGCAGATATGAACAATTTTATAGGGTATTTTTGCAGTAGAAGAAGAGGAGGAAGACAGCAAAAAAGTGAACTTACTAAAAGCTCCCACCTCATAGCCTTCAAAAATATTACTCCAAATAATTAAAATGATCTCATAGTCAATACTAAACAAGTGAATTATTCCATCAATGTTCATGTCAGTCCATTGTGTCTGCATTCTTTTGCATTATTTCTTTAAGAACATATTATTCTGCTTTTTGTTTTCATATGAAGTCTGAAATTGTGTTTACCATATCTGTCAAAACTGGCCTGGAGCGCTTCCAGTCCTGTCTAAAATCTTGGTATATAAAGGAGAATGTAACTTTATTATACTTTTCTCAGTAGAGGCAAACACCATTATTGGTTTTCTTATATGTTCCTTTTGTTTTTTTAAGCTGGAAAGTGGGAAAAAAGGAAAACCAAACTTCTAATAGCAGACTATGTTATGATGTGTATTATGACCATATCATTTGTGTGTTAATATCTACTTTATTCCTAAAATCAAGTCTTTCAAGAGCTAAATAAAGTATTCATAATATTTCCTTGCCCTAATACTTAGAAATGTTGGTAAATGATAGAAATATTCCCTTATGTAGATCATACTGCTAGCTGCTAAAGCCTGAAAATCTCCTAAATCTTTACTCTTAAGAAAAGTAGTATTGTACTTAAAGCAGTAAGCCTTTAACTGTAATCTTCCTTATCCCTCACATGGCCCCAGGTTATACCATGAAAACTTACTGTATATGGAAAAAGTGAAATAAAAGTTAGTATACTTCTGTCTATGTACAATTACTATATTGAGGCAATTGTCAGCAAAAAAATACCAACAGATGGTAAATCTTTATCTGATCTATCTGTGAGTAAAACTTGTGGCAGATTTGGAAAAATTCCTTTGTAGGTGCCTGTATTTCAAGAAGTTAAGAGGAAAAAGAGAAATAGTACTACAAGCAAAGTGAATTTTTCTGAACTTGACTTTTAAAGTTTTATCTTAGGTCCAAGAAAAACACAACTAAATATTTGATATGAACTAGCCTATCTCAAGTACAAATACTGATTCTTTCAAATCTCCACATTTCCCCTTGTTCCTGATCTAATGTACAAACATATTTCCTGCCAAATTACTTTCTGTTTAGCTTCTGATTACCAATGGTCCTTTCTGTATCAAATCGATTACTGATCAGAGGTATAGGTTGGCAGAATGCTGTAGAAATCGGCCTAGGAAACCTTGCTGTGAGCATTCAGGTGGGAAGTCTGCATGCTGGAATAGCTATTTCTTTAATTAATATTTAAGTACTGTCTTAGAGGCTGTTATAGCTATACAAAGTAAGTAGCTAAAACTGTAATTTCAAGTCTAAAATACATCAAAATACAGTTTCAGGAGAAACTGCTATCAAACCTGAAGTGTGTATACAAGCCAGGTTATGTTGCCTGTCTTCTGCAAATACAACTTTTTTAGTTTTCTTGCTGTTTCCAGTCCCTATTTCTCCTGTTTGCTCATGACTTGGGAGTTTAATTTCAGTCCAGTAAGCATTTCCTATAAAATAATCTTCAGCATTCTGTGGAAGCAGAGAGGGTGACACTGAAACTGAGCTGGCCTGCCTCTAAAAGACAAAGTTTAAATGAAAGATATGACGGCTTCTAGTAATTGCCAGGTCAGGCCAAAAGTACCAGGAAGTTGTTTCAATTGTTAAATGCTGTATTTATAAGTACAGATGGGGAGGATTGTTTTTTTATTCCTTTGGACAGCCTTAACAAGCTTCTTATTTTCCTGCATCCCAGACCCCACTCTTCCGAATGCTTTTGAAGAAGTACGAGACTGTTGCTTTCATGTTTCATTTCCCCCTCCTGCCCTGTATTGGCTAAGAAGAAAAATGGATTTCCTAATGGGCTGAAGTGAGAAGGAAAAGGGAAAATATGATTCAGGAACCAATCTTGCTGCCTGTCAAACTTAGTAAAATCATTTAAAGTGGCCTCATGTATGGATGCATGCAGATACCAAATTACTGTTTTGCTCAGTGCTTGCTTTTTTGGGTCACCAGGTTTGGAACACTGTGGACTTTATCCTTGAAACAAGTCTCTAAGCCAAATGCTGAAGTTGTGTACTAAGTGTAATGGAGTTAGTAATTATACTGTAGCACAGTAAAATTAATAACACAGAGTTATTTAAGTTCCACATGTGACCAAGAGGTGAGGTACTGAAAAGGAGCGTTTCATTTTGCAGAATTATTTTTATTTTCTTGTTGCAAATGCAGCCCTGGATCTATCAAGAAAGATCCTCACAGTAGGGTTCTTCCATGTTTTCAAAGTCTGCTCTCTCCCACTGTTTCCTAAACAGCTATTCTTTCTTGAGCACCTGTGCAAGAAAAAGGAAAAGCTGGTTTGGGATTTAGTTTCCTCTTCAGTGGGGAATGGGAATGACAGGATGGGAGGAGGGAGGAGGGATTAGTCCTTCTCACTATGGCACTAATGAAAGTATGCTTCTCCATGAAAGAAATTTGTTCTGCTTTGAAGTCAGTGGAAGGACTAATGATATGGAGGAGCTGACTAGTGATGTGTAACACCATGCAAATGTCTGTATTTTAATCTTTATACTGAAAACAATTAGTGCCTTCTGTCTTGTCTTCCAAGGAGGCATTTTTCTGCCACCTGCTGTGGATATTGTTCCCAGCATATCCCAAGTACACATAGTACTTAATTCTAACATAAAGACCTTTGGTCTGAGCATGGTCCCTGCAGACATAAATTTCAGTATGTCCAACTTTACCCTACAGAAGAGGCTGTGAACAGGACTAACAATGTTCTGAAGGAAGCAAATTTCGAAAGGATTGAGTTTTCAGAGTCTTTCAGGTTTATTTTATGTTTTGTGGAGGTAGCTTGTGCCAGTCAGATGGTTTAAAGTTCTCTGGGACCACTAGACCCAGGAAAGAAACTCTTTCATAACAGTTTTGAGGAAAATAATCTGAAGTAAAAGACAATAAGGGGCACTACAATGCAAAGTGTAGTAGTGGTGCTTCTGGCACACTGTGCTGCCTTAGGCAAATTGATGGATTCTTGCGGATTGTCACTTGTTTAGTGACAATCCCTCTGTTCCCTCCACCTCTTCCTTCCCCATTGGAATAATTGTGGAATTACTTCTTCATTTTTATTTTGCTTTTTGATAAAGGTACCAGGAACATTTCACTCTGAACCTCTTTTAAAACAATTCTACCACATATCTGTGTCTAGGGGGAATAGAGAGTGGTTTTATCCATGTGTAGATATACTACTTTTGGTTTTCTTAAAATGTGAACTTCTGCAATGAAGAAGGCCTCCTCTGAAAGCCTTGCTTCCTTTTTTTCTAGTACAAATTCCCAATAATTCTATATTGAATTTAAACCCTCAGCTGGGCCTAAGTTCAAGCAGGTTTATGAAACTGTCTTTGTCATATAAAAAGCTTTAGGCAAGATTTTACAGTGTTTAAACTTCCCCCACAATGGGAAAAGAAGAAGGAATTCAGAAAATCTAATTGCCTTAGCAAATACTGAGCAGCCAAGGAGTACCTTGGAGTTAAAGCAATCAAAGAAAGATAACCCTTTTCCTTAAAGAGCCACAGACCCTGCACTGATGGGAACTATTGAAAAGTTTCATATAGTTTTTGCTGGGTTTTCTGCTTAGACCGGATCTCAGCCAAGGAAGAATCCTTTTCCTGCCTTTTCTGTAGTGGACACATGATTCAACTGTTCTTGATGACTGTTTTTTGGAATACTACTTTCTCCTGCATTTCAATATATGTTTTAAATACATACTATATCTGTAATATTTCAACTGGGAGTGTTAGTGCCAATTTGTGCATGGAAAACATGCTTGTCCCAGGCTCTGAAACATTTGTTTTTCTTATAACCTGTAAATATTTCCGCTTGATATTTTACTGGGAGTAGTTTGCCAGTCTTTAGACATTATGTACATTTGTCTAGGTCTCCTAGCAAACTTAGTATCAGAGAAATCGCTCATTCCTAGAAGCTTCCAGCAGCCTCAAAGGAACAGAGAGCAGATTTCATGTGTTTAAGGTCAGGAAAGCAAGGTCAGAAAGGAAACAAACAAACTTTAGCTTAGTTTCCAATTGCTACTGATGTGAACATAGTGTGGTGCTGGGGAAAGGTAGTACACTTATAGAAGAGGCATCTTGCAGGTATCTGTCTGCTCATTGTTCCTCCCTGTAGTGCCCGGCCCAGTGGAATACAGAAATGGAGCAATCCTTCCCAGCACAACAGAGAAACACACAAGTTGCTCTTAAAAATGTCAACTGGGTTGTTGCACTTGAGGATGCACCCAGCAGTATCCATGTTTGGATAGTGGTGTACTGTAGGCATTTACTCTCCATCTGGCAAGGAAGACAAGTGACTGCCTAAAGCCTTTCCTACAGCCCAGACACTGGGAAGGCTCTCTGGGCAGCAGACGGGAGTCAGCCCATCTGCAGCCCCACTGGGCCATATGCTGTTATTGGGGTCTTCAGTTCCTATGAGAATAATGACTTCAGCCTCTTGCTGCCACCTGACAAATCAGTGCTGTAGGTTGTTCTCAATCAACTTGGCTTGCTGGCCACCATGGAAGCTTCTTTGCTTCTGCAGAAGGGGCAGGGAGCACCAACAGACACCTCATGCAGTCTTGGTTATGCCATGCTTCCCTTCAGGTTCTGTACCACTTTCCCTCTGAAATCTTACTCCAGGCTCTTGATCACAGCTGGGAGAGTCACCAACTGTACCAGCACTCCTGTGTTATGTGCTCTAAGCTCTCTGTCTGGCCATCTTGTAGGAGCTCCTCCAGGCCTGGAGCCAGGTATGTGTGCTCAGCAGTGGGTATATGGCCATCCCACTGTGCTCCATGAGCTTGCATTAGCTGGGAGCACTGCTGTGCTGCTGGCTGGTACACACACAGTCCAGAGAGAAAGGCTATTAACTTTTCTGCCTCTGGGGCTCTTCAATTAGTAGAAGTGATCCAGAGATGATGCAATCAGTTTTCCCAATTAAAACTATTTTGAAGCCATTATAACAACTTCTGCAAAAAATTCCTGATTGCTCTTCAGGATGTAAATGAGTGTCCTGTTTCTCAGGAAGGTCACTAAATTGAGACCATTAATCGGAGATCTCTTTGTTTCTCTGACCGTTGATTTAATAACTCCTTTCTCCTCTGAGCATCATCTATGGATACAAGTTTCATACTGCTCCCTTGGAGATGAGTGTTTGCCACCTGTTTTTCAAATCAGACAGCAGAGAGATTGTGGTTTTGCCTTACAGAACTAGAGCTAAAAGTTCAAGCTGCTGCCAGAGGCATAGCAAAACATCTCGTCATGCATGGGTATTCCCTTTTGTTGTGGCTGAAACCAGGCCACCCCTCCATAACACAACCTATCTTCCCACAAGTCAGCTGCATTTACTAACAATGACTTTTGAGAGGAGCTGTCATGTATAGGCTTCCCCACATGGTGGCTATGCCCCCATCAGCCCAGTTTTCTGCTGCTATACCAGACTAAGCTCATTTGCTTTGCCATAAATTCTTAGCACTGGGGACAGACATACATGATGATGCATGGTGCATAGCTTAGGTTATATGCAGAAATGTAAATGATTTGTCAGATTAAATGTTCAGCAAACGAATTAAAGCATATGTCCACACAGCTTGCAATTTTCAGATTACAAACTCTGTTCACAGATAGGGAAACCTAATGCACAATACTATCTACTCCTGTAAATGTTAAACATCTGAAAATGTTTATGTAGCTGTCTAACACAATTGTGGATCTGCTGAACGTCCCAGATTTCACTCTAGCTGCCAGTAAGTAATTTATTGTGAATGTGACTGAATTCAGATCCTGCTTATGACTGGTGTAAAGTCAGGGGTGATAAAAGGGAAGATTCCACTGTTGTCTTGAGAACAGTGGGTGCTGCTAGAAGCAGTGACGAATGTGAACATTTCAAAAAGCTAACCTTGCTATGCAGTGCATACCTGCTGAGCATCACTAAAGTAACAGAGCTGTCCATCCACAGGCTGGTTCTTTTGCACCCTCCTGGTTGCTTGGTATGGTAGTCTTGTATCTCTTCCACTCCCAAACTTTATGATAAAGGCACTGCAGTAGCTTTTGTGGGCTGTAAGGTGCTAAATGGGAGCTGGAATGCAAATTTTATCAAGGCTCACTATAAGTCATCGCTACCAGATGCTAAAAAGTCTGAATATATTATTTCCTGCTCTTGTTAGAAACAATATGGCAAAACAAATGTAAATAAAAAATTTCATTTGAGCTTGCTGAGAACCCCAGTTAGCAAATCCATGAGCCTCAATTCTCCACCACCTTTATGACTTTGCAGAGGTATCATCTATGTAGATACCTCAGTAGTTCCTTGTTGCTGTATTTACCCTGTGCTGCAGCCTCATGGAACTGCCACCACACTGTCTGTGGGTGCTGGATTTTTGACACAACAGCATCACAGACCTTCTGGCTGGAATACTGACTTGATTGCCTGCCTTCCCTCTGAGGAGAAGGTTTATAGCCTGCTGCCTATTTGTAACATGGCAGTTTAGAAATGCCAGAGACTGGAAATTGGACCAAATGTGCCATTCATAGAGTTACAAATGGGAATCATTTAACACTAAAAACATCTCCTGCTTTTCCTTCACTCTCTCTTTTCTAAAGGTCAAGGTATTTGTATAGAAACAATAAGCCAGCTGTGGAGAGGTTGCAAGACCATTCCAGCTACACTATGATGTGATTTTTATCTCCCACCCTAACACGGAATGTCAGTCATAATTAGTGTTACACATAAATTTCTCATTGGGATTCAGGTTTCACATGATTAGGAACTAAACTATGTAAAGTGCTGCTCTTCTGACTCCGTAGTTTCAATTAACAGATTCAGCGATGAAAAACCACTGTGAGAGATAATGGCTGAGGTCTGAGAGGTTATCTTTTTTTATAGCAGTTGTCATCTTAAATGAGAAAACACAAACGAAAGAGGGTTTCATTAACCTGACCAAGGAAATAGCTGCCACAGGTAGTATGTCAGCAGGAAAAGCGGGATCAGGACAAAATCCTTCCCATGGCCTTGGTCACTGCTATAATCATCCTTATCCCCAGTGGGTATGGTGATGATGTGCAGTACAAGCCTGCTGTAGCCTAGCTCTGTTTCGTTGATGAAGCATGTAAGCTGATTATTACTGGTCTGATCAATGCTCTTGCCAATCAAGAAACCTTCGTTACTATAGAGAAAAGTGTAAGAAAGCCAGAAGATGAACAAATACTGCACAGTGCTGGGCAGAGACAGAAATCCACCACTGTAGTCCAGGAAAGTCACCCTGGATTTCTTCCTTTTCTTTCAAGGGGCCTTAGAGCTCCGGAATCCCATCCTAAGAAATACTCAAGGGATAGAGTACTTAAAGGAGTGAAAGATCTGCCTGGGGCAGGAGACTATCAGCAGTGGCAAGGCACACGGACATGCTCCATGCTTGGTCTGTGTGGATTTTGGGGAGCTATGTGGGGTGACTTCCACAAAGAGATATTATTATAAAACTGACTCACTGTTGGAAATGGTGAAAATGGTGAAACAATAGAAAAATGTATCTAAAAAGGCCTTATCTTATGGAGGAACAAATGCATTCTACTTCTCATGGCTGTTTTCACAATATGGCATTCTATAAGGGGTCAGGAACATCTTCCTGCCATTTCTGCTTCTCTCTTTTCCTTCAGGAGACCAGGACTGTGCTGGCTGGAGGGAAGAGATATTCATATCTTCCAGGAGTTGCTTAATCTAACTATATGAGTTAAAAGGCTATGCAAGTATGCCATACATATAGTGTCTGTGTGCTATTTATAAGGTCTTAGACCAGCAGGGAAGAACTGGGAATAGTTTTTGGTTCAATAGACTCCTGACTACACACACAAGTAGGCTTTGGATATCTCTGCCTTGAAAAATCACTTGTAGGTTGAATGTTAGAATGAGGAGGGGCAGAAGAGTAATAAACAATCCTATTTTCCCTCAACTTTTTAGTCACTGATGCACAGTGATCTTCATCAATGTCACCTAGTACTGGCACAGAGTGACTTTTGTGTATGCAGATAGCTCAGAACTTTGGCTGCTCTCATCTTTCAGTATTAGCGCTCATTTGCATCTATAACTGTTCACCTTGATGATTGCTCTCTGTCACATGCTTGGAGTGGTCTGCAGTTCCCAGTCTGCATCACCTGGCTCCTCTGGCTGATGTTCAGGCTATCTCCAAGCAGAATGCCTATGAAATAAGGTTATAAAATGAAAGATTTCTCTGCTTTCAACAAGGATATGCAACTGTTGTGTTCAGAAGACAGATGAATTTTGATTTCACTTTTGATTTTTAATAACAACAAATAATTGAATAAGAAAGATTATTTTATAAAACTAATTGCTTACAATTTAAGACAAAGACTGAACTGCTGTCTTCCAGCTTGTACTGGTTGTACTGGTCCTTACTGGCTGGTTGAACCTGGTTACCAGCTGTTCTTGGAAGGCTGTCAGCTCTCAAAGCAGACCCCTAGCACTTCTTCCGCTTCATTCAGTGGGAATTAACCAGATATCTCTGGGGATAATGAAAGCTGGATGGATTTTCCTCCTAAATCTGAGATTTTTGTATGGTAATGCAGGGAGTGTGGAGAGTGTTAAAACAAAATTACTTAATCACAGCCTTCCTGATTGGTATGAAGGGTCAACTGTAATATGGGAGAGAAGATCCAAAGTTACAGGTAGAGAGCTGTTTTCATTTGAAAGTAGCAGCATTAAAAGAAAAAAGAAGAAAAAAAAAAAGAGAGAAAACTCATTAAACATCTGAAATACATTTTAGAAAGATAGAAGTAAATGTGAGTTCTAGTACTTTTGCAAGGAGTTGTATCAAACAAACCCTTTCAAGCAGACAGCATAATGGCCTATTAGAGAAACACAATGTCACTTGTAGGTGGCTAGAAGTACAAAGTAGGAAGATGATAGCGTCACTAAATGCTTTTTCCAAATTGCAAGGATGGGTGTTCACTGAAATATTTGCTGGCTGAGTAAAGATACAAGTGCAGATAGATGGGGGCAGGAGGAGACAGTCTTTTCCCCAAAAGGCCGTCTCGTGTCCCTTCATCTTTATTCTGACTCAAGCATCCAAAATTAAAATGGGTTCTTTACGGAGGCTTTAACATCATTCAACTATGAATAGATACCCAGTGACCACAGACAAGCATCCATGCTTGTTTCTCCCTTTAAAGCAGTGTCCACAGTGCTGTAGTATTACTGTCATTTGGGGGGAGGAAAAGAAAATCAGCAACAAATTCTATTTTCTGGAGTATGGGGGAGTTTTTTGGCTGTTTTATTTTGGTGGCACTATAGAAAATCAGGCATATCTATAAGGTGTGCTGCAAAATGCAGTGTAGGTTGGGGATGTCTATGCTAATTTTAAAGGACTCAGCTTGAAAAATCAGGAGTTATCTAGCTGTCACTGCTCAGTGCTCTGCACTGACTCATATTGTCATGTTATTCAGGCAAACTACTCGTCAAGAGTTAACTCAGTAAGTGCATTGCCTTAGCAACCAGAATATTAACACACTACAGCAGCAAAGTATAACCAGTTTATACTGTGATTTCAGGCACAGGAGTTTGAGGTGGTGATATATGTGCTGTAGTGCTATGGAGGATTGGGATAAAAAAGTAATGGTAAAGCTAAAGAAGCACCAAATGTAATATTTATTGTGTATCTAATGCTTAGGCAGTTCTGGTTACTGGAGTGATTTCAAAGAAAAAAAAAGTGAAAATAATGCATGAGCCAGAATATATGGGCAGATCACTCCATATTCTCTTTCCACTTCTTTGCCTAACCTTCGTTAATTTTACATTTTATTCGCTCATGAGCAAAACCTATCATGAGCTTTTTAGTGTCCCTTATTTTTTTTCCTGTCATTCACACATTTCATCCAATATGTAAAACATATTGCCTAAATGGAAAATACTTTTAAAGCAGCAAAGATCTACCAAGTGGCAGATACCTGGCAGAACATCATCTAAGAGAATAAACTGAGCCCTTAATATGACTGAAAGACAAAGTTTAATTTTTAGATGACTCAGTATTTTCCTACATTTCGATCTGAAGTAGTGAGAAAACCACTATGAAATGCAACATTTATTATTATCCATACAGAACAGCCCTGATTCACCTTGTTTTATTGCTTGCTGCAGCTGTAGGTACACTTATCATTACTTCCTGAATCCCAATATGCCCCAAACATACTTCAAATAAGACACTGTCTGAGTTAAGAACAAACAACTATGTTCCATCTCTGGACAGACTGCTCCTTCCCATGCACATGACCCATTATTACCATCTCCAGCCTTGGCACAGGGATGTGAATGTGCCTGACTTCCACTCACGTAGGATGCAGAGAAGTAGTTTTACTTCAAACTGTTATCTCTAATTTTGAATTCAAATGCAAATCAAAATGGTTGTGAGCAAACTCTGGAGCATCCTAATGGCTGCTCTAAAGCCATCTAGAATAGCTTCATAGAACTCTTCTGATGATCAGCTGTGGGACAGCTTTATGTTTCAACTCTGTTTTGCCCAGGTCTTCAGAGTTATACTGTAAAAATCTTGCTCTGGCATTATATCATCATAACAAAAGTCTTCCTTTACCTCTTAGAAACAGGTCTTTGTTTATCCTGACATTACACTTCTGAAGGCTGGGATCATACCTGTAATCTTGTTTAAAGAAAAATTAAAATGTGATTTTAATTTTTTTTCTTACATTGTTTCTTGTTCACTCCGGTCTTAGACGCAAAAGGGAAGTCTTGAATTCTGTTGTTTGAAGTCTGAATTGGTCTATGCAATAGGGACCTAAACGAAAGCCTACTTAAAATTATCCTGTGTACAATATTTATGTCATATATCTAATGCTCTTTTGACACCCTCTTTAATATTATGTTCTGGTGATACCCACAGAACTGCGGGCAGTTTGACAAACCTGTATAACATTGTCAGTGAGACGCAGATTTGCACACATGGAAGCAGATGGCAAAACAACTAGCAGTTCAGGGAGACAGGCATCAGGAAATTAGAGCAGTGGCAGAAATTAAACACTTAGTGCCAGTGTCCCAGTTTCTTAGGTGGTGTAAATTTCTATATGTGATGGACACTGTATTATGAAGAAATGGAGAAATGGGACTAGATATAACATGTTGCTCTTTTAAAATAATCTGGCCCCTAGGCACTAAATTTCCCACAATAAAGTCTCTCACAGGGGTTAAAATGGAAAAAGAACAAAAGAAACAAAAAAAACAACAACAAATAAAACAACAACAACAAACAACAAAACAACAAAAAACCCCCCCAAAACAAAACAAAAAAGCAAGAAACCGAAACAAACCTAACCAAGTCTAAATTCTAAATTTTTTTGGTTTGAAAAATTTTGTCCCTTGCCACATTCTTTAACTTTTCCACAAATATGACTTGCCACGTTGCTCTTGTGGGAAACACGGAATGTGTGACCCAGAGGGACTCACTTCTGGGAGGCTGAAGTTAGAATAAGGAAATCCTCATGGTGGGTTAGAGCAGCAGTTTAATGGATGAAGAAATTACTGCCACTACCAGCAAAAAATGTCTGGAGATGTATGCAGCTGGGTCATAAGCTAAGAGTAAAAATATGTTTCATACAGGTTTTCCAGTTCACCTGATTTTACATTATAGATAAGGAATCTGTTACAACAAACACTGCATTCTAAAAGTAACATAGGCAGATCCTGAAAGAAACAGTTGACTTCTTCTGTTTTATTTTCTGTGTAGCTCTTTTCAGGAAGGAGGAGAAGGTAAGGAAACTCCTCTCATGCCTCTCTAAGTAGTTAGGACCACATCTTTCATTATTTTCTCTCTCAAAGACATCTTCTTTGCCTCATTTCTGCATCTTCAGAGAGAAAAGAAGGTCACACTGCTTTCTCAATTCCTGCAAGTGCACATGATGCACATGTCCTTTTTACTGTGTAGGTCAAAGTAATATTTGGCAGGTGTTGATGGCTAGCATCTGTGTTTGTGAAGCAAACTGCTGCCTTGTGTAACTCCTGTCAGGTATGCTGTGGAGGAAAACTCACCTGTTTTCATTCAAGTGAAAATAAAGGCTGGGGAGAAAAGATTGGGATGGGAGAAATGAGTGGGAGGAGAGTGTAGAGAAGTAAATTGCATTTACTTAATTGTCAGGGCAGGGGGAAGAAATAAAAATTTGAAGGAGTGGTGCTTCAGATTTCAAGCTGTCTTTCTCATCTATAGCTCTGGAAGCAGTATGAGCCTTCATAGCTTGGATGCTTTGTCTAATGACATTCAGACCACAAATTCAATGGAAATGCTCTGCTTTATACTAATCTTGTAAAAATCTGGCTAAGACTAATTGAACTTCTTATTTTGGGATCAGCAGAAAGAAAATACTGAGACATTTTGGACTTAGCATAAAGCTGAACAATGCTGCATTGTTGAATAAATGGGATAGTTCCTTCAAGCATGATGCTGTTAAATTTTTGTTTGTTTGTTTGGATATTTTTAGAAAATAATTTCATTGATGTCAACAGCTTATTGTTCCTCTTTTTTCACCCAGTGCTCAGTGGGTGGCTACAGAAGACCTGTTCCACCATTTATGGAAAAGACAGGAACCTTAATTCTAGGGTTCTAAGCAGCAGTTCTGCCCCTGGCCAGGAAACAAGGGTCAGATTATGGACCAGCATAGCTGTGATTTTATTGGTTTCAGTTTTACAGAAGTATTAAAATTGAATGCTTTGTAGACCATCTACTTAACACAAGTGCTAGATTTGCTGAAATTACTACCTGTTTCTGTTCCCTTTTTTGACTTCCACAACTTGATATATGTTCCTACTATGACATCTCTTCCTAATATGAATGTCTGGCTTGCAATGAACGGTGAAGGTTTGGGTTTCATATATTAACCCACATTCTGAGAGCAATGGCTCTTCCTGAAATATCTCAGAGGCAACCACATGGCTAATTACTAATAAAGAACTACTTATACTCTTGTAAATGTCTCTTAGATCCTTTGACAAAGACATGTGATTGCCGTCAGAGACTCCTTAGAAAGTAGTATCAATTTAGTAAACAGTGCTGTTGGTTATTTCAAACAGTTTCAGTATTAGAAAGCCTTGGTAATTCCCTCCCACTCACAGATCCAATGTATGTTTTTCCATGAGGTTAGTTTGCTTTACAAAGAAATTATATGAAGAAGCATAAAATGCTAAGTCTGCTTGAATTTAGTGCATCCTGATAAATATTATCCTGATGTCTCTTGATTGTGGAGTAAAAGAAATGATGGGTCTATGTCAAATTAACTCTGCTGCTGATAACTGTCTGTAAGTACTGAAAGATTCTTGGGGGTAAATGCCATGGAAAGGTGCAGAAAACCCCCTTCGTTTTTAAGGGATTTCATTATTTTCCCTAGGAAGAAATGAGGAACATACTTTCTGCAGAAATAGATATTAAATAAGTACTTATTCAAAACCTAGAAGTGCTTATAGTGGAAAAAACTCCAGTAGACCAGCTGAGTTGCATAGAAAAATTGATTATGGATTAATCAGAATTAAGAGGACATTTTGACTGTGCTTCCTGGGATTTTTTTTTGGTTTGTTTTGTTTTGGTTTGGTTTGGTTTTTTTTGTTTTGTTTTGTTTTGTTTTTCAGGGATCTACTCTGAAACTGTGGGTGTATATGACAAAACTTTGTTTAAAAAGCATACCTCACTGAAATTCATAGCTCTAAGCTGAATCGTGGATTTCTGATTACCAATGGCATGGATTTATGAATTCATTATCTTCATTTAATCATACAGAAAAAAACCTCCTAATCTGTGTGGTTCACAACTTCAGCTTTTCATCACAAACTAAGACTGATACAAAGAGCACAGAGCTAAAATTCTTGAAATAATAATCTTTTGAGGGTTTGCCAATGAGAATGGTTTCCACTCAGATTATCAGCTTTGCCAAACATGCTAATATCTTAGCTTAATATTTAATAAGAAGTTAATGCTTCTGTGCATGTTCTTTTATTAGAAAATTAGTTTCTTTGAAATATGATTTTGCTTGATACCTGTTCTTTTTGCAACATTTCCGCCAATTTTATTAAAAAATGTCAAGATACTCCATCTAATCAGGTGGCTGTTTCTAGCTGTGCTTTTGGAAAAAACTCTGTTGTCACATCTATTTCTTCTTTTGCTCTCTGAAAGCATGCAGTTGTTGTCTAAAGTTCTCATGCATGCTACATAGAATGTGTGTATCTAAAAGCTGTATTTATCCAATAGGATACATTTGGAACCCCAAAACCTTCAGAATTTCCCTAGCAAAAATTGTATGATTTACATACACCTTTTATGTTTACCATTGCTCTGATTCTCTTTTCTTTTCTATAGCATTAGGGAGATATCTGTAGTTCATCACTGCGTGGAAGAACAGAAACACTTAATCTTTTCTAAAGTCCATCTATGTAGCATGAGATATCTGCCTAGGCCATGGGGACCTCTGCACAGCATAGCAGAGAGCCAGCCTGAGCTAGATCAAAGATTTGTTTGGTCCAACATCCTGCTTCTGACAGTGCTAAAATGCCAGAGAACAGGAGCAGAACAAACTCAGCCTTCAAGGGCTTTACAAGCAGCAACACGGAATACAGCAGGATGATCACATCTTTTGACTGGCTGCTCCTGCTGTGTTTGATGAAGCCCAGGGTGAGGTTTGGTCTTTGAGCTGCCAGGGCATACACACAGCTCATTTAAACTGAACCTGCTGCTGGGCCCTTTCTGAGCCCCATGATTTAAGAAGGATGTGAAAATCCATGAATGCATCCAGAGGAATGCAAAAAAGTTGATAAAAGTGCTGGAAGGTATGTCCTATGTGGAGCACCCTGTGACCTTTGATCTTGTTTCGTTTGGAGAAAGCAGTCTGATGGTCAACCTCATTGCCCTCTACAGCAATCTGAGGAGACAAAGTGAAGAGGGAGTTGCTGAACTCTTCTCCCTGGATTCCAGTGAAGGATGCATGGGAATGATTCAAAGCTGTGCCAAGAAAGGCACAGACTGGAAGTTATGAAACATTTCTCTACTAACCAGGAACTCTAACAGTGGAAAAGGCTTTCTAGAGACGTGATTGATATCCCAAGCCTGTCAGTGTTTAAAAGGCATTCAGACAATGCCCTTAATGATATGCTTTGACCTCTGGTCAGCCCTCAACTGGTCAGGCAGTTGGATTAGATGATCACTGTAGGTCTCTTCCAAGTGAAACAGTCTATTCTAATCTAGTCTAGTCTAGCATTTTTAGCACAGGGGTTCTATGCCTTTGTACTGTCTCAGTGGATTTACCCATGAACTTACCCAGTCATTTTCTCATGTTTGGTGTAAAATTTTAGTTTATCACAAGTATATTCTATATCTTCACTATCTGCTACGTGAAGAATCAGACCCTTCTGCATAGTCTAAATTATGCAACTGGTAACTTTATTGAAGGCCTGCAGTGCTCACATTGGCAGGAGAAGGGAGTAATCGATTCCTGTCTATCTATTCCTATCATTATACACAGATTTTGTAGACATCTGCCATATCCTAATTTGTTTGGATTTGTTTACTTGTTTGGTTTTTTTTTCAATTTTTTTTTATTTTGGAAGCCATTGTATATTTTAAAACCTTCTCTGAACTCCCTCTGGAGGGAAAAAGAAGGCCAGTGTTGCATATGGCGTTCAGCCACAATCATGCACAGTTTGAGAATGTTGGCATCCATTTTGTTATTTAGTCCTTTCTTAGTAATTCTAATTTTTTGCTTTTTTGACCACTACTGAGCAATGAGTTGACAGTAACCCCAAGAGCATGTTCTGATGGCTGGAAACCCATTGTTCCATATGTGAACATAGGACTGTTTTCCCCATGTTGCTTTAACTGTCATAAAGATACTTTATTTCTCAACAACTTCATGAGAAATCTCAGATGTGGTTCCTTTTGTTCTAAGGGCTGAAAGTCAACTGTAGGAGAAAATCAGAGAGGAATCCTTAAGGGCAAAAGAACTGAGTTTAAGCTGGTTTTATATTCTGTAACCTCCAAGGGGCATCATATTATGAAGTCTGTACTTTACATTTGTTTTTTTTTCCCCTCTCAAAACTCTGAACTTCTGTTATGCATCCATGACACTAAATGGTGCCTATGGGCAGCTGTCAATCTTTTGCTGCATGTTCGTGCATTAAATTTTTTGTATTGTTAGAGGTGAAATGGTGCCATTAAGAGTAAGCAGTCTTCCTCTCTGGTATAATGGATACAAAACTCTGAAAAACAAGGAAGGAAAATGAATATTTGAAAGAGACACAGGATTTAGGCTGTGCTAGCAAAACCTCTGCTGAACATTCGATCACGTCCACCTATATCTCTGCTTTTTTTAATAGCTAGGTCTTCTGAAATTGGGTCTGTTTTGCATTGAGCCTTGCTCTGTAGTACAGCTCTTGTGTAAATGATAGATTTTGTACCTGTAATGTCAACAAATCTGGAAAATAAGCTATCATTTTGAGGAAGACAGACACACCAAGTTTCCAGGTGTGTTACTAGGACTATTACTACACTCATAAAAGTTTGGCTGCTTTATCAAAGCCCCATCCATGTTACAGGTGTGCACTTTTAAAATGATGGGGAAGAAGAGAAAAAGATAAAGGGAGGCAAAGTGTTTTATTGGCTTCTAGAAGCAGACAGATTTTTGTAAAATCTCATAAATAGCTCTGTTCCCAGTGTATGGACTTACAGAAAGAATTTTTTTTTCTATTTCTGCTTACAGACATCTGTTCACATTTTCTGGTGGGAATTCTGGGATTTAAACAGCCATCTGTTTCCTACTGTAGCAGCTCAACAACAAAGGGTATTTTCTCAACTAACGAATAAGAATCTTTTACTAATACAAAGGCACAGTTAGGAACATATGCTACTTTTTCCTTTTAACCTTAGTCAATATATTTTTCAGTCTATTTAGATTACACCAATTTACCAAAACAAACTGAATAAAGCGTTCAACATTTCACGCAGGGAGTCGAAACTTTAAATAAAGCTGCAGGTGTGCAGCTATTGTGTGCCTCTGCTTGAGTGTGCTGCTGAATTCTGCAGCTTTGTAAAGATGGAGAAATTCACTGGGGTTTTACTACAAGCTTATTTGTTTCAACAAGGCGGAAAAAGTGGCTACATGGCTTGTAGACTAGAAATCAAACCAGACCACACATGCCTAGGAAGCAGAAGGCACCTGGGAGCTGTGTAGCTGTCTCTGTCCTGTTTCCCTGAAGTCTAACTGGTGGCATGCAGTATGAGGCTTGTAGGGCTAGACAGTTTCTGACATGTGAGCTTGTCTCTACAATAATCAGACTAGACAGCATTTATCATAGGTTTATGGGCAATATGTTGTGTATTAACTTCCTATAAGTGATACACATTAAATATAATATTCAAAAGGTCAGCCTTCCCACCTTCCACCTCCCACTGTGAGGGCATTCCAAGTATTATTGACAATGCTTTGTATTATGTGAATAATCATATTACACTTCCAAGATATAACCTATCCCCGAGCCATAAAGAAGACCTTCAAGAATTAATTCTGGGACAGATCTCCATTCAAAGTGAGTAGTATGTGCATTATATATACTTAATGAATTGAAATGAAGCTGTAAGTTACTGTCAATACAGAAGAGATTAAAACAGAGAAGAGCTAAAATGACCCAGTAGGACTTACAGTGATAAAAAGAGGATATAATACAAGGTCATGAACAAGAATTTCTGCCAAACAGCAGGCATTTATTAAATAGAAGCTATGTCTGTACTCATTAAATCATTCTGATTCTGGGATGCAATTTTAAGTTGTACCCAGACATGTTTTTCCACTGGTCACATATAGGACATCTGTGAACCTTGTGATGTAGTGTATGTTGATTTTGTTACTGCATTTGGGAAAGATATATTCCAAACAAACTAGAGATAAAGAGATAAAAGCTTAGTCAGAAGAGTGGACACTCTTACTTATGGGAAAGACTTATATGTTATCATTGGCTAACAGGAGATTAAGAAGACATGACCATACTCTCAGTACATTCAGTGGAGAACAAGCAGTAGGAAGAGTAAACTGTGAAGTAGTCAGGAAGGTGATGTTAGCACAAGAGCAATAGGTGTAAACTGGCTAGGAAAGCAATTTTTAAAGGATATTTCCTTCTGGAATAATATTTTAGTGAGAGTGGTATAAACAAGGAGCAACAACCCCCAGAGAGACTTCAATCAGTTTATGGACGGGATTGAACAATATATTTTATTACAGTGACCCACAGTGGTTCCTCATCAGAATTTGAGGGAGGTATCACTCCTGTTCTACTGTGATCTGGAGAAAGACTGAGACATTCTTTTTGATGGACTTGCTTTCAGAACATCAAGATACATGCTGTCTGTTGTGAAGTTCTCTACTGTGCTTTTCAACATTTCTCTCTGCATCTTTTCTTTCTGTTTTTTCCTTTTTTTTTTTTTAATTTTCTTTTTTAAAAAAACTTTTTGTAGTCTTTATTTGTAGTTACAACTCTTCTCTCCAACAAACATTTCAAGGTTTTTTTGGAATGTATTTCCTCTCCTTGCTGCACCTGTTCTTCTTATCCAACACCACAAAACTAGGTTCCTACCCCATTAAATCTTATACTTGTGTTGCTGTGGGTAAGTTTCTGTGATACAGATCCATTCTTCAACTATACTTAGTGTTTGTTCAAAAAAATGAAATAAAGCCCATGTTAGTACACCAAATTTTAAAATGTATAAATTTGTGACAAAACCTCCACAGTCCACCCATCTTCTGGACTTCACCTTGGCAAACAAAGTCCAATACAGAATCTTGAAATGCAGTGAAAGTGAACCCCTAGATCAAGGGGTTTTTCATTACAAATTTCATTAACTCTGCTTTTATGGACTATTAGTGAGGCACAAAGATTAAAGAGCCATGGCCAGCCTTATATGAAAGGTCAATGGAAGAAAAATGGTTTTTGCTCTCCAACTACCTGTAGACGGGTCATAGCTTTGTGTTGTAACTCCAAAGCATCCCATTGCTGGAAATCTCTACATTTTTCCAGACTGACTTCAGTTATGAGTGACATCAATTAGAGGACCACCTAGGAGAAGAGATATGCCTATTCTGCTGGGAAATGAGCACATAACCTGGAGTTCTGGAAACTATTGGCTTCTGAGGAGTTAGCTGGGATTTTATAAAAGCACTGTGCCCTTCAAAGACCTGCTATTTTCTTACCAAAAAGACCACCTAGAAATAATAATTAATTTTTAGCTCTTGGCCTCTGTTATTCAAAAATTGTCTTTCTCTCTGTCCACTAAAAACCTTATGAAGGTGCTGTATTATTGCATGTGGAACAGTTTGTCAGTCAGAACACTATTCACTCTGGCGTCACTTAAAATCAGTGGATGTTGGCCAGAGAGCCTTGAGACACCCCCTCCCACTGGTATTAGAGCTAGAAGATTAGGTGCATGTCCTGTCTAGGTACATCTCTTTGGTGCTGGGCTCAGGGAGAGGAAATGGGAAAAGTGACCTTTTTACTACATATACAATAAACAAAAATATTTCGGAGGGAAATGTCATGCATCTGTTTCAATAAGCAAAACAAGACAATTAAAAAGGGAAAAAAAAAAAAAATAAAAGGCCCAAAAGAATTAAAAGTACTATCAGATGAGACTAGTCCAAGATGCTACTGGGATCCATGTGCATGCACACAGACCCTTGCACTGAATTCTGAGAGGTTACTTGAGATGAACTGTCATTTCAAAACCAATGAAATTGTCCATGCAAATCCACATTTAATATCCTACTGAGATGCATTTAAAACCCATTAGCAAGATAATATGAATATGTCTCATAGAAAGGACATGAAAAGAGTCAATTTTTAAAGAGATGAATCTTCACCAGTTTTACTGGGAACTTGCCTAAGGAAGGACAGAAAAATAATTTCGCCATCTCTGTCAGTGCTGGCAAATGGAGCCAAGAGGCCAATCTGTTTTGGCAACCAGGTCTTGGCAAAGAGGCAAGCCTTTGATTTCCTTCCTCTCAAGGAATTCCTGTCAAGCTGCTGCCCCTACCCAGTTAAACAGTTTTTTTTCAGTGGAAGCCCATTTACTCAGCTTTCCAGTGCTGGAACGGACTATTCAAGGTCTGTCTAAGGAGCAGTTCAGAGTATGAGGTCACACTTCTTCATTTGGTTGTGTGTGAATGCTTCCTAATTCATCCTGCTGAAATATTTCAGGCCTGATCCCTTGCTGGTGACCAGAGTCTTTTCATTAGTCTAAGCAAGGGAGGTTGGACTCTCTCTTATTGGTTTATCTTTGATGCATCAAATCAATAGAAGAGGGAGAGTCTCTTACATTTTTGCTACAGTTTTTTGCTATCACAAGAAGGTTTACTTATCTCCCTAAACTCAAAGACTATATGTTTTTCAGTATATCACTTGCTATCCTCTGTTTCTAACTACAGCAGTCAAATTCTATGTGGAACAGGTTTTTGTAACTGATTTCCCTATTATGTTCTTATGTTCCTTCAGTACTTTTAATTGTGGTACTCTCTCAATGTTATGGTCTCATTTGCTTTATATAAGCAGCATTCTTGCCACACCACTCTTTTAACACTTCTCTGAGAGAGACTTATTTTTGTCTGTTTGGATGTCTCTCTTCCAATTGTTTCTGCTCTTGTGAGTTTTTGACATATGAAGTAAACCAACCTTCCTTCAGCTGTACTAAAACCAACATCAGAAACAATCTGAATGAAAGTGCAAAGAGAAAATTTAGTGCTATAACTTTAGACTGAAAAATATAGCTGGGTTTCTACAGGAATGAAAAACATGCCCTCTACGCCAGAGCTGCACGAAAAGTGGTTTATATGGTTGTTTTTCTCTTTGACCATTCAATTCAAACTCAAAAATAGAATCCTACAAAACAAAACTGAAATTGTGTTTGGAAATGTATCATTCCAGTCCTGAGAACTGAAAGGAAAACAAGAGAAACAGAGCTAACTCCTTGAAATCTGGAGTGGGAAAGAAGTTCTCTCTTCACTTTTCCGTATAGCCAGAAATACAGGAATTGTTCAGAGGGATGAGCACCATTGCTGTGAGTGAAATAGTTTTTATTTCAGGAGCTTCACTTTAATGCCAATTAACAAACTTCAGATGACTGATCTGGGTACTGAAAAAAACCAAGAGAATAAACAATTAAACATTTACTGAAACGTCTTTCTTCTCACTTCCCCAGGCTCCGTTTCAGTCCAGTACCTCTCCTTCTCCCTTTCTGGTCTCAATTTCTCTTGTTTTTACTGTGAGTTACATTCAATTCCCTCTCAATTCCCTGTGTGAGACAACAAGTGGTCCTGGAGGCTGGAATCAGAGTGTAATTGTTTCTATCGGCTGCTTCTTGCTCCTTACTCTATTTCACCTCCACTACTCCATGCACCTTACTTAAAAAACACAGAACCTGTGAGGTCACAACAGTTTGAATAAATTGCAAACTCCACCTTTTATTTCTACACACTAGATTACATAATAATATAGATTTGCATTACAAACTTATGGTCTTCTCTGTGCAACACTCTCAGCCAAGAACACTACAGCAGTTTCATTACACATGCATTACAAATTCCACCCTTTATCACTGAAAGGGGATATCTCCTTTGTAGGAGCAAGAAGATTCGGCCATCACTGATGACAAGGTCATCTTCTTCTGCAGGGCAGTGTTTATGAGGCTAATAGTCCCCAAGTCGTGCAGATCAATGCTTCCTTAAAAACACCATCTCTATCCCAGCAGCATCACTTTGGTTATGTCCAGGAGAAATGTAGATCTCTTATCCCAGCTAACGAGCAATAGGAAAAGAAGAAACAGCCTCAAGTTGTGCCAGAAAAGATTTTGATTGAATATTTGGGAAAGGGACTGCCCTAGGCCCGTTGTGTGTGGGCTGTGGCCGCTCAAGGCTGCCTGGCTCCAGCACATGGTCCTTCTCTCCTCATGCTCCTGTCCGTGTGCCTTAGCTGGCCCCTCTGACTGGTGGACGTTCTGAAGAGGGTTTGATCAACCAAAGAACCATCTGCAGCTGACTGCAAGGAGCACAAGGCAGCACACAGCCACCCCCTGCCCCGGTGTACCCCACTGGGACTGGGGAGACCCAAACTCAGATGTCTGGAGAGTATTCTGTAGTCCATGGAATGGGCTGTTCTATAGCAGGGTTGTAGATAGGGGCAGTGTTCTACTGGCAGAAAACATTGGCCAACTCATCACGGGAGGGTTGGTGACCCCAATGGGGTGTCCTTGGTCACTACAGGTGGAGGAGTCTCTCCCATGGTCCAGAGAACATTCCTGTGATATGACAGAAACTGAGGGAATGACAAGGGAAGCCGTGGGAGCCCTTGGCCAGCAGTGGTGCAGTCTGAGGCACAGAAGGTAAAGCACAATGTAGAGAACTGTGTGTGCAGCCATTTCAGTTCAAAGGTCTGGTGGAATGAAAAGGAAACAGCCAGCAATAAAAGGATTGGGGGAACATGAATCTTTTCCTCTAATCTATACTTGTGTTTTCCTTCTGCAGTTTTGTAAAATTATTTTTGTTATAGTTTTTAGATGGCAAGATACTTTTTCTCACTAGGCCTATTTGTTGTTGGTAGCTCCTAAGTGATTCCCAAGCTGAGTGCTCCTTGCAGACAGCCATACAGGCTGCAGAGTAGTCCTGTGCAATTTCATTCCCTGCCCTGACTCTTTGGGAGGCAATGACAAACTGTTGTCTTGACTTGGCTGTCAACAAAATTGGATCCTTACTTACCAAGAGTGATGTGGTCTTTTAGGCTGCACTCTTATTGATCCTATTAGCTTTCTTAGCAATTCATGAATATTTATGGAAACATACCAGCTGCACAGTTTACTGGTTCCCTTAGAGAGAAAGTTGTATTAAATTGGACATAGTTCAGTGACTTAAAGGCATCAAATATTCTCCAAGCTCCTGAGCAATGCATCCCAACAAAGAGGAAGTCAGGCAAAAATGCCAGGAGGAACAAAGAAGCTCTTGAAGCAGCTTCTTCCCAAAAAGGAAGCCTACAAGGGCTGCCTACACCAAAATTGGCCAAACAGCCAGGGATCAGGTTAGTTAAGCTAAAGAACTGATAGAATTATTAGCTGGTCAGGGACATCAAGAGCAACAAGAAAAACTTTTATAGTGATAAAATGAAGATTAGGGAAAATGTTGGCTGTCTCTGGAAGGAAATGGGAAACCTGGTTGCCCAGGACATGGAGAATGCTGAAGTACTCCATGACTTTTTCACCAGTCTTCACTGGCAAGTGCTCCAGCCACACTTTCCTCCTACTTTCCAAAGGCAAAGGCAGGGACACAGAGAATGAACTAGCTGATGTAGGAAGAAACTTGATTTGAGACCATCTAAGGAACCTGAAGGTGCACAAGGCACCTGATGAAATAAATTCATGGATCCTGAGGAAAGTAGTGGCTAAACCACTATGCACCATATTCAGTGAAGTTCCTGCTGACTAGGAAAGGAGAAACAACCCTCATTTTTAAAAAGGGAGCTACAGGCCAGTTAGTTTCACCTTGGGGCCTGGCAAGATCATGGAGCAGATCCTTCTGGAAATTGTGCTAAGGCACATGGAAAATCAGGAGGTGATTGGTGACCACTAGCATGGCTTCACTAAGCAAATGGTTACTGACAAATTTGGTGGCCTTCTATGATGGGGTGACAGAGAAGTTGTTGCTTCTCCATCCCTCAAAATATTCAAGGCCAGGGGCACTGTGCAACCTGGTCTAGTGCAAAGGTGTTGCTGTAAGGTCCCTTCCAACCTAAACCATCCTATGATTATGATTCTGTGTTTTTAAATTCATGTATTTATGCTGAATTTGTCTCCAAGTAAATATAGAAGTTGTATACTTTAGCATCTCCCCTTTTCTTTTTTCAGTTGAGTAGGTTGTCTAGAAGTGGACTTGCTCTGATCTCAACCTTAGTCAAATTCTGATTTGCTTAGTGAAAAAAATTATGCTGTTCTATTGGGACTCTCCAAGGATTGGAAATGTAATGGATTTTAGGCCTGTGACAGGTTTTTGCTACTGTGGGTATAGATCTTTAATCCTGTTATCTTTTATCCTTAAAAGTTCAGTTGTTTCAAGTCTCATGGCAAGAACCAAAGTGAGGACTATATCCTTAAACAGATGAGGAAATGCCACATGTAGCTGGCTGAGGGCAAGGATTGTGAATGCAACTCAAAACCATTCCTGCACACTTCTCATCCTTGTGCCTTTTAGAGTTTGAATCATGAGCACTAAACTGAAGAGTTCCCCATGCATGTAGCACTTGGATTAATATGCCCTTCTCAATAGCTTGCTTGATTTGCATGCAGTTTTAGAAAATAATGTAACTTCTAATACATGTAAGCTGCAGACTGAAACTTGAAAAGGGTGTCAAACACACTTCAAGCTGCATTACAGATGTCATTTCTGGTACTGAAGATACCACTCCACATACATACTGCAAAGATAGCAACAGCAGTTAGTTCCCAGTATCTGAACTGTGGTCAGATACAGTAGTGTACAGTAGTGGTTTTCTGTGTTAGATACGCCTCTGTGGCTGCCTGAACACCCTGTGTCATCAGTAATTTTTGCTGGGGTGTCTCTTGCAGGCAAGTTTCTGCCACAGACGGTGCTGAGGCATTGCTTTTTGAATCTTACTTTGGCGATTTTTGTTTTCTGTCAGAGTCTTCTGGATAACTACTGGGGCTGAGCTGAAATGATTAAAACTGAGCAATTAAAAAGAAGGGATAGCAGGGAATGCAGCCCACAGAAACCAGCCTGCTACTGCAGTGGTTTCACAGTTGACTGCATAAGTGGATATCTGACACAACAAATGTTGCTTTGAGCTCTGTTCTCTGCTGAGCCATGGCAGTGATTCCATGGAGACTTTCTTGTCTGTTATTGTTATTAAAGACTTCTGATTAGAAAATTAAACCAGTGATGTTCTGACTACTCAGAATGTGTCTTTTCAGAAAGGAAGGAAATAACAAGGTGAAGACCAACAGGGAGGGTTTAGATTTTTGGGACTGCTGTGATGATAGTTTCTGAGCAAGCTCATGAAATCTGTCATTCTCCTGCCCCATAAGAGGGCTAAAATCCTAACAGGCAGAGAATTTTGAGAGTGTTTGTCAAGTCTATATTTCATGGATTGAAAGTGGAAAAAAGAAAAGGAGGGAAAACAAAACAAAAATAAGAAGAAATGCACACACCTCTTTCTGGGAAACCAAACTTGCAGCCTCTTGCTGGTAAATATGCCAAAGTCCATCAATTAAAATGAAATTTTTCAAAATTCCTGTATAACTANTCTGTGATTCTGTGAACTAAACAAAATGTTTAGGAGAGATCAGACTAACAGGAGGGAATTAAGCACAGAAGCTGAAGGAAATATTAGTCAGGGAAGATGAGAAAGCTAAAGGTGATGGTGTATGTTGGTGCTCTGAAAGAACATTAAAGAAGAAAGCAGTGCCAATCAGTTGAAAATGATAGAGAAAAACATGAAAAATCAATATATTTTATTTGTTTATTTTATTTTACTTACTTTTACTTCAGGGTTACAAGAAATAAATTTTAATTTCACCTTTCCAAGGTCACAGTGTATTATTGGTCTTGATGAGAATATGAGCCCAGGCATGGAGATGTTTATGCTTGTCCTACGTTAACAGATGTTATGGGATGACTTTTCTGTGGACTGTTGCAGATTGTAGTGGCACCAGTCACAATCTCCTACTGTATCACCACAAATGAAAACGTCAGAATACTTTCTAACCCTAATGGGTAGCTGCTTATATGCACTATTGTTTGAGAGACTGCAGCAGTGTTTTGATATTAAGATGAAATAATGAGAAATAATGGAGGTATGAACCTGACAAAAGACTTTTTGTCAGCCTAGTGCAGAAAAGCACATTATAGATAGAACAAAAGCTGTCATTTTACAGGGGAAACAATGCAATGTTATTATTTTTATTTCTTTTGTACTGAAGCAGATGGCGGTAATCAGTTTGTCCTGTTTTAAGTCATTATTGCCTTTGCACCTACCCTTAATTATGTATTTGGAACCTCTCTGAATCTATCTGAAACTGTCACTTTCATTAGTGGTAGCTGGAACTTGTACCTCTTTCACAGTAAGCCTACTTCAATATTAATTCAAAAAGGATTTTGGGCTTTTAGCAGGGGAGATATGGATGAATTTGTCTGAAGGCAGAACATTAGTAATTTAGTGTCTGTCTTGTCAGATGGTGGCTTGCCCCTAACCTGAGCACAGTACAGTGAGTACCGGAAAGTGTAATGTAGTCGTGTCTTTTGCCACACACACATGTAATTCACAAAAGGACATATGGGCAAAATAGTGCGAGGAGAAATTTAGAAAGCTGTTTCAAAGTAATACCACAGACAATCCATCAGTTGCTGGAGTTGTTTAAGGGAGTGATGACATAAATACTGCATTTGGCCTCTGATCTCTTAATGCAAGCTCCTCTAGACAGATTTTAACCTTCCTTTTCAGTGTGTGTATTTATGTGTTTTGCTCTTCTTCTACAGTGACTTAGAGAGTTTTTTTCCTCACAGGAATGACAGTCACTACTTCATTCCAAAAAGCCTAAAGGGAAGATCCATTGCCATGAGTTTTTGGACCCAGATATATGACAGCAAAAACAGATTCAGATTGCGGAAGGGCAGAAAGGGCTCAGAACTTATCATCTTTCTTAAGAAAGTAGCTTCCAGGGGGTCTTAAACTAGATGCGTAAAATGATCCATTTTATGAAAAAGTAGGCTCCATTTGGGAAACCTTGCTAGATGATGAGCGAAGTCTCTCTTTTCCTGTATTGGGAAATAGACTGAGGCAGCAGAGAAGAGCTTTTTTGCCTACACAAAGAGACCTGTGGCACTGCACTTAAGGTAGCTATTTTCTTTTAATTTTCCTGACAATACCAAAGGAGGGGAGCCCTGAGGAATTAAATCATGGAGAATGATGCAGACTGTCACAAGCTCAGACTGCCTTAGTGACCTGCAGACCTTGGTTGTGCCACCCTCTGTGGAACAGGAAGGACGTGATGTGCCTCCTGACAAAATTTCAAGTCTATCCTATGTGATTCTGATTTTTATTTGGAAGTTACTGGAATGCTGGCTAATTTCTCTATTTTGGGGCAGTCTTGTGAATATAGGTGCCTGGCATTTTTTCTTTCAGGGTTTCTATTCTCTCAAATCTTCTATAGTTTTCAGACGGTTTTGATTATGCAGTCTAGATAGGGATTCTCTTGCTGACTGAAGCAGCCCAGAGATTTGAGTCTGACCAAAACACTTTAAAATGGCAAGCAATTATGTGGGACTTTGAGGGGATTTGAGGTCCTTTAGCTTCTCTTGGGAGGATTTAGCATCTCCTGTCAATTGTACTAGAAGCCGCAGTTGTCCTAGCAAGGGCTGTCCTTGATGGCATAACAAGCTGGTGGATATCCTTGTCAATTCAGCATTTCCTTAGGGCTCTCTCTGTGAGAACACAGCCTGTTGAAAAACAATTAGCCAAAGTAGCTCATCCAGATAACATGCTGTGTGTGGACAAAACCATAATCTGGTGGAGATTTGAATTTGGGGAGCATCTTGGGGAAAGGTAAACCATTTTTTCCTAAGGAAGCTTCTCCTTTCACCTGACTACTTCTGGGGATAATTAAGATAATGGTCAATTGCACCTTAGTAGCAGCCATAGATCTGTCATGAAGCATTCCCCTCAGACACCTTTCGTGTATTTTGTAATAGCTTCTTTTTTCTCTTTTTGAAACAATTTATTACACCCGTCACAACACAACCATCTCACCGTGGAGTTTAGTCATTATTGCATAATGTGAGCTATGAATAGGGTGACACAATTAATGTGTAGTTCCTTCACTCTTTTGTTAGCATAAACCCCAGAAAATGTGAATTTTTCTTTTAAGGCCAGCATGTTGTTTGTTTTGCCCAGCCTAAGTTTTAGAGAGTTAAAATGCTATTAAGTGCTTCAGAATTCACAGATGATTGTAGCAACAAGGCTTGGTAGGTAGCTAATAAAGAGTAGCTTTTTTATTGTATCCTTTTTTCCTCCATCCCTTCCTTCACATCAGCCTTTAATATACAGAGTTTGTGTAAATCTTTATATGCATCTTCTGTTCTAGGGAAGTACTTTTTCAATAAATATGAGCTGGAGTGACAATATTTTTAGACAGCAATCATTAGCTAATGGATGGAGCACTAGACTGAAATTCAAGAAATGGAAAGTAGTTTAAAGTGAAACTTTACAATGGAAGTGATAAAAAAAGATTGTGCTTTCCTTATTTATTGTGTTTGATTTTAGAAAAAACGTGCTCAGTTTTAAAACAGAGATAAAGGAAATGTGTGAATCAGTCATCCCAAGTACTCCTTTTGGGACTCAGAGGTCAAACTCATGCATTAATTTATGAACCATTACCAGCACCAGAAATTTCCACTGGCAAAGTTATAGAGCCATCCTGTGTCTTCCTATATAGCCCTGATCATACAAATGAAAACTGGACCTGTGTGATATAGGTGGCTTTATCCATGATGTCTGTTTATTCTGTGTACTGTGCTTTAACATTTTAAAGAATTAGCTGCTTATAGATAGCCCTGGGCAAAGAAAGAGATCAAAGAGGGTGCACATTGTATTCCAGACCTGGGACTTCAGATGACTTAAGTAGCTGCTGCAGGTACTTATCAGGTTTAAATTACTGCTGAAAGGCTAACCTGAATGCAGTTGGGGGGGTGTTAATATGTGCTAATGGTTCATGGTTTTCATTGTGGGGCACCAAGGTGGATGACTTCAGTTCCCATGACCTACATTATGTTCTGTGCGGGTGCAGAGAAGGCAGAAGGAATTTTTATTTAACATAATTTATTTCAGCTGGAGCTTAAGCTAAGGTCTTAAAAGTACCTCAGTGGTCTCTATCTGTAAAAGATGCCCTGGGAAGGGCAGCTACTAACTGTTCACACACAGGAAGGCCTGGCAGGCTGCAATAACCTGTTTTTAAATTGTGCCCTGTTGCACCTGTGACCAGACTGTGAGTCTGCACTGATGGACTTAATTGTCTTCAGTGGGACTGGGGCTTATGGAGAGTAGTTTGGCTCAGCAGGTGAAACCAAGGCAATGTGTTAATGTGTCAGACTTTATATATTCAAACAAGCAAGCTATACTTTCCTTACCTGTGGCTGTGTTGGCTTTGTAGTGTGTTTGGGAGTAGGAAACTCTTCAGTGAGTCACTTCAACCAAGATGACTCTGAATATTCATGGAAAGTGAGTCTGCACGGTGAGTAGGTGCCATCTTTTCAAAGTATAATTTTCGTGCATGGAGACTGAAGGGTGGGTTTGCTGAAGGAGAAGGTATAGCTAAATTGTCGACTGCTTCAGTGTTTGTACCTGTGCTGTGTTTTGCAGCTGCAGGCATGGGAATCTGCAGCCTGCTGGCTCTTGGAGTGGGTGAGAGCTCCTATCTGCTCAATGCTAAGTTCTCTTGGTCTTGATGCTTGCACATGTGGCATTAGATTAGTTCAGAGTAAAAGTGTATGGGTGGTATTGGCTGTTGTGACTGCAAAAGGCAGGTAATGTATTTATGCTGAATTTGTTGAAAATAGAGATTATTTTGGATGGGGCTCTGAGGTGAGTTTAGAATGAAGCCTAGCTGGAAGGGCTATCTGTGAACTTACTTGGGAGAAGGCCAGAGGGTGGGTGTTGTTCTAATCTGTTTTCATGAGGAAGACATTGATAAATGAAGGTTAAAAGATGGTTTAATGTAGAAAGAAAATAACTTCTTGCTGTTACAAAGTCTCCAAACTACCATATCTGGAAACGTATGTGTAAGCAGGTAATTGTTGGAGTTTTTTGTTTGTTAATAAGGGAATTTCATTCGAGTAAGGGCTTTAGAAAGAGAGATCAAAAAAGGATAATCAGCTGGCTTGATGCAGAATGCATTTTACTATAACTCTCTATGTTGCCATTTCTTGAAAGCTATCTTTGTATCAGGAAAGACTGTTCTCTGCTAGATATACCACTTGATGGCTGTAGAGATGAGAGGATGTGGTCTGCTAACCGTGCTTTCTATAGTATACTCAGTGGTATTTTGAGGGAAAAATAGAGTAGGGACCGAGAGTTCCTTGCCTTTCTTTTTTAAAATAAAGTTATTTCACAAATACTCTGTGAATGTACTGTTCATTCAAAAACACTCTGGAAACATTAAAACTGAAATAATGATTCCTTTTTTCCTTTCCTCAGTTAAATAATAAACCTTAGACTGAGAAATCCCTATGGGAGCAGGGTAATGGGGCTTACCAGATAGGTCTGACACCAGGAATAGTAATCACTTTGTGAATGGACCCAGTGGATTAAAGAAGAAATGATAGAAGCCCTTTCCCTATCATCAAAGCATGTCTGGATAGGAGATTCCTTCTGCCCTGTAGAGTGGCCTGGCTAGTTGGAACTGGAAAAAAAGGATTGTAATGGTTTGGGATGCATAGCTCTTCAAGATGCTGATGAAGAGTCTGATTTGGTAGCCTAATATTTCGGCCTTCACTTGGAAGAACAAAAATGAGTGCCTGATGTTTAAAACCTTGAGAGATTGCCTTATTCAAATGACACAGGTTAGAGTCTGTAGAGTATATTGACTCTTCCTGGTCTGATAATGAACTATTTCTTGGATTAAGGGAACATAGATTTGGGTAATTCTATGTAACGTGCTGAAAAAAGCAGATTTGCTGTGGTTAAGCTTCAGATTTGCTGTTATTGAGTCATAGGTCTGCAAACTAGATAACATTTTTGTTAAACTGCTGCTGATAATTTGTGTATTTTCAAAGAATCGGTCTGTAGCTGTCTCCTTCCTGTCCATGCTGAAGATCACTTGCTTTCCTTTGTGTAGAAACAGCAGAGCGGTCAGGCAAGCACAGAGCAATTCACTCAGCATGTTGCCAAAGTACCTGTACAGTTTACAGCTCTTGCTGCACAAAGGAAGAGCTCTGTCTTCAAGACCAACCTGACACAACCTCTGTGTTCTGGTCAAAGAAGGTTTTCAGGTATTGTAGGAAGAGAACAGAAACTCTGGAAAGGCTGGGAGAAATGTTCTGAAAACTGAGGCTCAGATTCTAACTTAAATGGTAATTTGTCTTGCACAGTGAATATGCCTCATGTTAGTTAATTCAGAGTCCTGCTGCATGTCTGGAATGTGGAGTTCAGTGTAGATGAATAATAAATGAACGTAAGAATGTTAAATTCAGAAGTTAATTTTAACAGCATCACATGCATTAGTGACAGCAGAAAAAAAAATGGATGTGAGTTTATATTCTGTAAAGCTGTGACAGATATTTTATGTGAATACTCAGCACTTGTAAATGTTTAACTTAGATGGTGCTCTTGCATACTATACTCCCCAATTTTGATGTTCTGGGCCTGAGTTAAAAGGAGTTTGACATGGGGTTTATTCTAACTCCAATACTCTAATAGATATGTGATGTACATGTGTGATAGCTTTAAATTAACTAGTCTGCATATGGCTAACAATTTAGCTATGAGATTATAAGAGTACTTTACATGTCTGAGTAAATGAATGTGTGGGTTGCTTTTGTGAAATTTAGTAGGATTGTTGTTCCTGTGCCCTTTACCTAACCTGGTTTATCAAATTGCACATTCAAGAATCTGGTTAAATGTCTAAGACTTAAGGATAATAACATTATGCAGCCTAAATTTTGTAAGGAGAGATCTCTTCATGTCTCTCCATTCCCCCAGCCCCAACATCTGGTTGATATTCCTAAAACTCTGCCTGTTGTTTCTTAAGGAAGACTAAAGTAGGGAGATTTTCTTTTGTGATTACATCCTTGCTTAGTCCTTCATCATAAATCGTTCTTGGCCATTTATAAGCTATATATAGAGAGTACAAAAACACTATGGAAAAGCCTTTTTGAACAGACCTCTATGAGCGAAGAGCACTTTGTTGTTGGGTCTGTGGCAGCTGTGTATAAGTACCTCTCCAAGGCACTGTTTGGCTCTGGAAAGTGCTTGGTTAGTGACGTTTCATGGAATGTAGATTACAAGGACAAAGGGGAAGTTAAAGGCAGGAGAGGAATTGTCTTTCAGGTTGGGAGCTACTTTTTATCCTGTCCTTGTAACTCTGTGAGCAGTCTTGGAGCCTTTTGGCTGCAGCAGAAACATCACTGTTACCCTTAAACCAGACTTGGTATGTGGATGTCATTTGCAAATTGATTGTTCACTGCTTTGTAAGAAGTTGCCTCTTTGAAATAATTCAGACATCCTGCTTTTCAGAAAAATGGAAGAAACCAGTTTTAATTCTTTCTGTGCTTCATACATTTTTATTTATGCTAACCAGCTGTATTTGAAACAATCAAACGTATCTTATAACTTACATTTTATATCAATTAGCATTGAAAGCAAGATGGTGTACAAAATGTGTGGATTGCACCAAACACAATAGATGTTTACTCTTTTCCGATATTCAAAATCTATGGCCCTGTATATAAATATATATATACAGTAATGATGCTGCATTTTATCAGTAATATAAATGGAACATATTTGTTCCCAAGATGTTCCTCTTGTAAGAGTGAAAGTTTCCATATTCAATAAATATATAGGACTTCTTTATGAAATTCACAACACTTCTGTGGAAGTTGGAGACAAAAAATTATAAGTGGTGACATACATAAATCTCAGATCATCACTAGTTTTATTCTACTATTATGAAAAGTAAGGATGAAGAGATCACATGATAATTTAAAACATTAAAAGAAAATTGTCTCCTCATCTGTATACTGAAGCAGCATACTTTGCTTGGAGATTGTCTGTGTAGAGCAAACTTTGAATTCAGCAGCACAAGGGACAGGAAATCTGTGATGTTGCTGAACAAAACTTATAAAAAAGTCTCAAGAGATACTAATGAACAAAGCAGTGAATACCAGAGACTACTAAAAAGGGATCTTCGTGACAGCCTCTGTGGACCATGAATGATACTATCAAAAGTTTCTGTCTAGACTTTTTTCCTTTTCATTCTATTCTGTGAAGATTTTTCAAAGGTGTGACTGTCAAAATTTCAGTTATTGCTTGTAATAAGAGGATTTTAGATCCCATTCAAAAGTTATTCTATTTACTAACTGAGCAAGCAAGTTTCTCACTTCTCGGGATTGATGGCTGTGTGTTTCTGCTGTTAGTGTGTATCCTGTTTAATGATGTTTGGATGATATAGGCAGAGGTAGCTCTGAGATCTTACTCTCATTATTTTATGGAAGAGGTGACCTGTGTGGTATAGAGACTTGAGGTACTGTAAGGACTTAAAGAGCACAATTGCCTGTTCCAAACACTTTTAAAGGCCACAGAAGGACTTTTCCATGAGATGAGCACAGAAGGGAGCAATAGGATGGCGTCAACTCCAGGCCTGGCGGAGGTGAGATCTGGTTAGCACATTCTGGGTAATGCATCAAAAAAAAATTCCCACTGTGGAACACTGTAAAGAAGCAACTACCTGTAGTCATACCACCAATCCAAAGAAAAGTATTAAAATAGTAATGAAAACAAGATAATTTTGCAGTTACAATCTCCATCAAGCATAAAGCAGGTATATTGGGTGGTATGTTATTATTCAACTATTTAAAAAATACAACGTGGCGTCTTGTTTTGAGAGAGACACATCAGTGGTCTACAAAGTGAGGCATGTGCACCCCAGGGTGTGTGCAAGATGGAGTGTGGGAGAAAATACTAGAGCCTTCTAGTATTACTTTTTAGATTAAAACAAACAAACAAGAAACAAACAAACAAAAAACCAAAACCAACCCAAAAGAAGTTTACTAATATTTAGTATACAGCTTGACACTGGTGCTCTCACTTGGTCCACATGTCAGATGACCACAGTAAAGGTCACAAGGTCTACTTAGAGAAGAGTGGATGCTCCAAAGTATAGAGAGGTTGACAATGGCACCTTCACTTGTTTATTCCCTTGAAGTATGTTGTGATGTATAACAGTTTACATGTGTCTGGTTAAGTGGATTTAAACATTATTTAATCTACTTTTAGCTAAACTAACTGTCCCAAAATAGACAAGTATATTAAAAAGATCCCTTGAGAAGAAACTTGTTGATCAAATGTAAGACTAGTAATGTGAAAACAATTGAGTAAGAAGGAAATGGCAGAGCTGGCACTTCTCCTAGTTGTAGTAGAAGCTGTCCAGCTGCATTATGAGGTGAAAGTAATGATGTACTTACCAGATCTGACAAGAACTTGGAAAAAAAAAATTATCATTATAAACTGAACTTTGAACCAGACTTTTGAATTGCTTCATCACAAAGTATTGAATCCAATTGTCAAAAATAATGGATATTGATATTTTATCACATATCTCTCCCTAAAAAAATTGACAAAATTAGTTTTATTTTTGGAGAAAGCAACAAGGGTTTTTTTATGTTGTTAATAAGTAAAATTATAAATAAAATGTTGATTATTTAATCCTTATTTTATTTTCCTTTTTTTTTTGTGCTTTAAAAATGTGCATAATGTATTAAAAAAGTAGTACAAGTACATAATTTTTAAAGAAAAAACTATGCACGTATTGGGAGTGCATGCTCAAATTTATTTACCAATAGGCATATATGAAAAAAAAATTGGAAACTGCTAAACTAGAGAATAGACTCTTAAAGGCTAAATAGAGATAATTTACCTTCACTCATTTAGTGCCCTACAACACTCTAGACTGTTTGGATTGTGGGGGAATGGCAATTTTCCTGGGGTTTACCTCAGTTTGCTTCTCATGGGATATCTCAGAGGTGAATCAGTTGTGTCATGTACAGAATGCAGTGTCCTATGATGCTGCTGTTACTCTGAGACATGTGTTGTGCCGTGCCTGAGTAATGAATTCAGCTAAAGAGTCTACATATTAGCTGCTGGTATTTTGTTGAGTTCATTAGCATCCTTCTTTATGGTTTTAGCTTTTTAAAGTGGCTTTGACTGGAGTGTCAGCCCTAACCTTGGAGCCGGTGGGAAGGTTAAAATGACATAAAATATTTTGGAACACAGACTTTGTCATGGTCCTCATTATGTGAAATACTGCTGTATAAGTCGGCCAAGGACACCTTGATTAGTCTGTAACATCCTTTGATTATCATTTTCTTTTTCCCCCAATGACAGATATTTATTAATACAAGCTATATAATGAAGATTTATTTCTTCTACAGAACTATATACATGTTCTTGTATTTCTGATTATATAGCAATTTTTGAATTAATGGTAAAAGACTAATGACCTGAGGAAAGATCTGTGGAGATGCAAAACTTTTCCAACTCTGACTGTATAACATGGTGCTTTTTATGTTGGTTCTACATGAATGAATGTATAATCATGTATTTAATATGAATATTGGACATTACTCCGTGGTAATGAATTAGCACATTATATTGCACAGGAATTGCACAGGGAAATGCAATCAATGACATTTCATGTCCATTTCAGCTAATGTCACTATTTTTATAGTCTCATTTCAGTCTTTTCTTTCACTTCAAAAGTCTAGTGCTATTTTTTTGTGTGTGTGAAGCAACTTTAAATCCACATTTATTAAGGGCACAACTTTGCATACATCCATACTAATTCTAGAATTTAAACTATAGGTGTGCAAGTTAGGGCCTGAGGTAAGACTTTCTTTATGCAATTATAATTTCTGGACAATGAAATGCCTTTGCCATGAATATGACAAGAGGAGAAGATACTGTCTTAAGTGATTTTTTTTTCCTTAAATGCTTTTTCCTAGTAGTTTTTAGTCATAGTTGGTATATTCTATTCAGAGGAAGAGGTAACTTGGGCATAACTCAAATCCACAGACAACCAATTAATTACTTGGAGTTTCATCTTTCTGTGGTCTTCCTGTGCATTTTCCATCTGATTCACTGTAAAGGCCGTTCCTTCCCACTGGGTTAGATATAAACCTGGGATATCTTTCCCTATATCCCCTTTCTCTGCACCTGTGCACCATCTTTCTATGCTCAGGCAATTACTTTGCCCTGCAAAGCAAACTGTAAGGGTCAAACAGGCCAAGCCTCTCTTCTGCATCCACCACCCCCTGCACTGATGAAAAATGTTGTGCTGGTGCTAAGCACCAAACAGCACTTTTAGAATGGGCTATTTCTACCATGCAGGTGACCTGTCTTGAGCTATTCTCCAGTGATAGAGAGTGGGTGGTGTGTGTGTCTAGAAAATGTTGCATTTTTGGACTTGCTCAGCTTGCTCTGAAAAGAAATCATGTATTCTTTTCAAAAAAAGCAGAAGGAGATCAGAGGACTAATTGTTACTGCAGTTTGCTTGCGTATTGTGTTGGTAACTGGTGGGACATCACTGATTCTGTTTTCTAGAAAATGTACTGCCAAAATATTCACAAAGGTCTACTGAGGAGTGGAAGGAGAGCAGGAATGAATCTTAGAGGATGTAGTTCAACAGAAACCTGGAAGATTATTTAGTTGCCGCTCAATATTAGGAAGTTTTTCTACCTTCTTGTTTTAAAACCCACAGCTTCCAAGTTTTTAAAAATAGTTGTGTACTTTTTAAAGCTCTAGTGTAGTTTAATTTTTTCCCCCATTACTTATGGAAGACATTGGATGCATTCTTTATTTTGAGACTCATTTGGACTTATATGACTAGTTTTATTATGAAGGATTGGCTCTCCTTACATGTGAGTTAACTTTCCAACAAGTTTTTTACACTTACATGTTTTCTTCTATTTTGCTTCAGTTCCAGATCCCCCTCTACTTTAAATTTTATTTCAAGTATTTCAGTTATTTTATTTTATTTCAGTTCTGAGACAGGTTCTTCCTACTTTAGTTGTGTTAAATATTTATATCAAACAAAGAGAAATAGTGGAAGAAATAGACAGAGTTAGGATGAAGTTATTGTTATCAAATACTACCCTGGAGATGCAACGAATAAGTCAGATGTTTAATATGAAAGAGTGATCAGTTTAATTTCTGCATCCTTCACATCTCTGTGTAATCATGCAGCTTATCAGTAGTTAGCACAAAATGTCACTGGTGACAATGTTATAAACAAATTTTAATTTACAGATAAATGTTACAATACTGAATATTGAGGGAGGAAATTGAACTCCTTTTTCCATCTGCTTATGTGAATTCCCACACGTTAGGAGTGCACCAGCATGGACATAAATTATGAGTCAAATGTGTTTATTATTTAAGTAACATGTAGTTCTCAGCTTTTAAGAGAGCGCATCTGGTTCTGCTTTTCAGTTTAATATTCAGTTTTTAGAAGCATGGAGACTTAACTTTGGGGTTCAAAGTAAAACAAATCTAGAGTCTGTCCTGTATTTCTTCTTAATCTTGTGAGCCCTTATTTTTGTTCAGAATAAAGCACCAGTGAACTATGTCCTTCACTCCTGCATTTCTCTCAGCCTTAATTTCTCCCATTCTCTCTCATGTTCTATTGTAGCTGTATGTGGGGTTTTTTTAAAGTTTAAGTTTTTAAGGTGAAGCAGTAGAATAAGTGCAGATTACCATTCTTTCCTTAGGCTCTGCTTTGCTGTTGTGATTCTTGAACTGAAATAATATGAACACTTAAATGAGAACAGAGGTGCTACCTTGTGAAAAGAATACAGTCTGCTTTCTATAGATTTTAGTCTCATGAAACAAGGCTTTGACAGCAATGACAAAATAGCACAAAAATGGGCAGGAAATCATCTTGACATAGATTTTTGGGATTCTGGTTTTAATAAGTACCTTCTTCCACTGCATTTCTGTCTTGCCTATTCAAACAGGAGGAGGTTCTGTCTCAAGATTAATATTCCAAAGTTTGAATTGATTTCTCCTCCCTGAAACTCTCCTCAGCAGTCAAGATTCCACAGTGCTTCTCAATAAGGTTCTTTATTAAGATTTTTCTGGAGAACTAGTTAAATATTACATATAAATAAAAAATGCCTGAATCAGACAAAAAATCTGATTTTGTGAGTAGCTGTGGACAGCTTCATGTGTCAAGATTTTCAACTGACCTTTATTAGATGTGAAGGAAAAAATCTCCTGCAAACTACATGCTAAATTTCTGCCTCTAGGACATTCCTCCTGCTCTGATGACAGAGTTTGACATTGTTATAACTGAGTGGCTGTAAGCAATGTATTTGCCATTGTTCTTTACTTTTTTCTTGGCTTATGGAAAAAGGCCCCAATTTTTTCATTTTTAGGTTGGGTTTTTTTAATATTTTTAACATATCTAAGTATAGACTGTGAGTCCTCTAGACCAAGCCCTTTGAAAATGGCCTTGCAGAGTGGTGAGAGTGTATTTCTGGACTGTCATGGTTCGTAAATTTTTGTGGCTAATGAATTACACGGTAGATAACCACCTCATACTTTATATTTCCTGCTGTGGAAAGAGAAACTTCCTGACCTCTCTGTAGCAGAGAGGGACAAATAATTTATTGGCTTTTCTCACTTCTGATTTTTGTGGCAAAGGACCAAAAATACTTCTTGCTGTATGACAGGAAACCCAGACTTTTTCCTAAGTCTGTATCATTCAGCCATCTGGGAAATGGTGTTCGTTCTACCACAGAAAAAAGAAATGCTATTTAATTTCAATGCAGCTGAGCAAACTTGAAAGTCAGGTTTTCTTTTTTAAATGTCATTATAAGAAGCATCTCTCCTATAGTGCAAGCTAGCTTCTAACATCTAAGTGCTGTGACTGGGAAGTATCCTTGTCCTTCTTGCCTTCCAAAGGATCTTACCCTAATTTAAATTATGGGATATTGTAGATTTACTAATCTTGGCCACAGCCAAGAGTATCTGGCAGCAGGATGTTCTTGGGACAGCTGGATGCCTGATGCACTGCCCCTGCACCCATTGTTCCCCTGCTGCCTGTGCTGCTCTCTCAGAGGGCACTGCTCAGGCTCAGGGGGTCGTCTCCAGGTCCTCTTCCCACATCCCATGGCACAGCTCCTTGTGAAGCTGGGTTCTCTCCTGCTGCCCCCATGCCCTCTGCATCTCCTGTTGAAACCACTCTTTGCCCCTGTGGTCTTCCAATGGAGGAAAGCACCTGGCTTTTGCTTCAGTCTTCCCACTTGTCCAAGGCTGAGAAACTTGCAGGTTACTGAAATTCTAAACACAGAAGTGTTGGAGTAGACTTGGTGGGAATGAGTTTTAAAGGATGTTTTAGAAGTAAACTGAATAATTATAATGATATCTTTGAAGTAGTTAAATTTCTTTGTGCTGAGTGCTTGCATTTGGTTACAGGTATCTGAACAGATGCACAGAAATGAGCTTTTAACTGGTCTGACTGATTTTGTACGTATTTTGGAATGGATATACAAGAAACCAGTGCTCTTAAACTGTTTGTGCTAACAGTGAAAATGAATAGAACAAAAGTGGAACATAAACATAGTTTTCCATGAATGTTTTAACTTCTGACTTTAAAACTTTCACTATATGTGGAAAGCATAGCTTCCTGAACATTAATTTTCTTCAAAATGATGTATTTTTGCAGTCTGAGTGAGATAGGGTATGTCTATATTGGTATAGTTTATATCTCTATCTGTTTATATATATTGCCTTGAGAGCAAGTAGTTCAAGTATAGTTTGGAGCCTCACAGCAATGACAGGAATGATACATTCCAGGATAATGTTCAGGCTTAGCAGAAACCGGAGAGAGCTCAGAACAGTAGGTATTGCCAGCAGCCCTGCTTGACTGGGTGGCTAGGAATGATGGACAGGTTTATCACAGGTGAGTTTATAAAGATCTCTATGATTGTGACAGCAGTGCAAATATATTGGTTGTAGGTGCTGTATTTCAGAAGCATAAAGTCAAAGAAAGGCTCTGTTCCCAGAAGGGATTAGAGAGCCATATTGTCATATGTCCAGTGTGACTGTCATTTGCAAACAAGGTAGAGATGTGTCCTACTAATGGATTCAGACTGAGCAAAACACTACTGCAGACAACACGTGAACCACAGCTGATCATGTTAGCAGTTTCAGTGATCATTAGAGCTGAAGGAAAAACAGAAACTGCCAGGTGTATGTTTGGAGAAGTGATGTGCAAGGTTAATTCCATTAATTTGAGATGAAGTGAGCAGGAACTTTTGGGATACTGTCTTAGAAAAAAACCTTTCTCAGGCATTTGTTTATTGGATTGCTTAAGAATATAAACTGTGCTCTTAAAGCAATAGAAAACAGTGCATTTTAAACAGCAAATTGCACTGCCACTATTTATTTTAAAAATCAGATTTTACTGACTAGTATCTTTACTATCCAAGAGCTGATGCTGGTGTGTAGAAGTCCAATTATTAGCTATTACAAAGGTATGAGTTATTTGAACCAGCCAATTACAAGGAAATAAAAATTTTCCATGCTGAGAGTCCTGAAAAAAACTACATCACAGGAGCATATATACTCAGTCAAACCATGTCATTGTGCATTCTTACCCTATCTCTGATAAATGGCTGGGAGGTAAAAACAAGCTAAGAGTAAAAGAACAGGACAAGTAGCATTACAAAGAATAATAGAGCACAGCAAGTGTCTACAATATGCATTCCTGATTCTTGTCCAATTTTTACTGGTCATTTCCAAGGAATTTCAGAGCCACCTATGATTTCTCCACAGTTAGGTCACCCTTGTTTTTTTGTGATTTTGTCCACTCTCTTCTTGAACTTGTGTAAATTTTTAATGTAGTTATATCCTTGTCAAGGAATTCTGTGATCTGTCTCTGATTTAAGAAATAGCTGAATGAGACTGTGAAGATGGATGCTTACTAGAGGTGTACCTTTTACTGAAAGCTTGAAAACCACACAAGTTCAATGGAAAAAACATTTTCTTTGTCTTCTGCATGGTGTTGACATACATTTTATGTCCAATATTGTGCCTACATGACACATTTAAGCATATTGATTTACAACTCTGACTTAAATAGAGTGGAAAAGGAGTGAGAGAGTAGAAACTAAAAAAAAAAAAATAAAAAAAAATAAAAAAAAATACATGGGTTATATTGATTAATCCTGCTGAAATTTGGGGTATGTCAGCCTGTTCAAATCAGTGTGATGGCTGTGACTGTCAGGAATCACACCTATGGACTGGTATGTTGTGACTTGTGAGCCAGCAGCTTTGAGGAGTTTGTTGTGGGAGCTGTGACAGTAAGTTGATGTCATGGACAGGAGGCTGAAAGGGATTGAACAGCCCCGCTGACATTTTTTTCTGGGATGGGCTCAGCTTTCTCTGTCCCTAAATGGGGGATAGGATGGACCTGGGACATGCTAAGCCTTGAACTCTTTCCCTTTGTGGATAATACTTGCCTCATCCTTGTCTTCCTAGGTGAAGTGTCTTATGTGTCATGCTGATGCAGCCTTAAAGAACAAGAAGATTTATGACTCTTTATCAAAATGTTTAGATAAAGTGCAAAATGAGAGAGAAAAATTTCTACAAAATTTGTCTGCTGCTTTACAAAAACATTCACAGGTTTTGGTTGGCTTTTTACAAAAACATTCATGACATTTGATTGTCTCCTTATAGAAATGTTCAGATTGGGAGAAAAATGAAAGGGCAAAATTGGAATCTCTGCTGCATGTAGAAAGGGGCCTTATCCAATAGCCGCACTTTGCGCCCTGTGTGGCTGCAGAGAGGGAGAAATAACTGGAGGAGGATGTTGGATGCTGGGATAGAAATGAGATATTGGATTTGGGAACATTTATTTTGTTATTGCACCATGATTGTATTATTTTAAGGATCGAAATGAAGAAGATTGTGCTATAGGAAATCTGGGCCTGAGCCAGTGAGGGTACCTGGTCAGGCTTTGTGACTGCAAAGAGCCCTTGGTCTCAGCTCAGGTGTTGTGAGTGTGGCTGCCAGAGTGGCTCCTGGATGGCTGGAAAGGGAAGCATCCTTAACAACTGTACAATAAAACATACAAGCTCCCTGACAAATGATCTGGTGTCTTTGTACAACCTGAACGTCTCTTGTCCCACTGATGGGTTGTGACACTGCTCCCTGCTTTGCAGAAATAGCCTATTTTGTTGTTCACTGTTTTCCCTACAGGAGGTGATTCATGTCACCAACTAAAGGCAGGCCTGGAGTGATTTCTGAGAAAGAAGGCTGGGCCTGAACACGTATCTTAAAAGGACTTCTTGTCTTTTTAACTTACATAACCTGCATTTCTTCTGGTGGTCAGAGATCTGCAGGAGTGTGAAGGACAAACAAGAATCCATCTTTTGTATTAGTATAGAAGTAAATTCAAGTAAGTCTCCTAGGTTTTTATCACCCTCACCCCATATTTTTAAATCAGGAAAGATATCTCTGCTGTCAGGTTAATAATGATGAGGATTCCTCTGCTTTGGATTTCTTTACTCTGTGCAGCAACAGCAGCATATCACATCACTGAAATCATAGCTGAAGCTATGATTGTGGATAGTGCAGGCAGTTGTGTTTGAGACAAGGTTTTCCTAACTAGGAAAGCACCCCTCTGTTGTCCTGTTATGGTAGAGCATCCACCTTGATTTTTTAGTAGTCTCTCTAGTTTGGTGAAACAGGTGGTATTTTATTGTGGTTATAAAAATCATAATTTAAAGCTGAAATGTCCTGGTTTTTTTTTTCCTTGTACGTAATGGACCATGATTATACCTGAAAATACACACAGATGTAAATGTCTGAAGCTTTTCTCTGCGACAAAAGCAGACTGTTAATTCAAAATGGGGATGGACTGCTAAGTACTGCATGTCTAATAACATTAAAAAAGCCTCTTTAAACTGTTCTGTGTCATTCAACAAGAGCACTTCTATGAGAGTGTTATTTTAGGAAAAATTACTTGAAAACATGCTGAAATATGCATTGGAACTGAATACTTAGTATTGCTGTAGAAATTGACATTCAACTCTGCAACTTGTTTTTCTGCAGACTTGAAGTAACTTTATGGTGATGTCTCCTTCCCAGTGAATGTATTGTGAATGCATGTGTGTGGTGTCTTGTTTAATATATTAGAAACTCTGGATTTTATGAGGTCTCTTCATAAAGAGTTAAGGAAGTGCTGTCATATTAATGTGAATGCCTTCAGTTGAACCTAAGACTGCAGTGCAGGATAACATGAACTCTCAGAAATTTCCAAGTTGTTTTTGTATCCATACTAAGGCAGCAAGTAATAAAAAGTTAATATGATCTCCATTGGCATTTCAGCATGTTTCTCTTTAGGTATTTCAAAGCACAGTACAAGACCTGTGACATACTGGTCTAGATGATGTTAAAGGTCCCTCCCAACCCAAACTGTTGTATGTTTCTTTGACATAGTTTTATTTGAGAATAAATGATCAAAGCATATTCCTTTATGGACACAAATAAACTTTTGTTCTTTTTCTTTCTTGGATGTATGTGAAATGAGGAAAAATCCTGGTCCCACTGTATTCCTTTACACAAATCCCCTTCTCTCTTGCTAGCAGTTTTTAGTTGTTGCCTCAAAAGGTATTTTACTGAGAAATCACTTGGAATGCACTTTGAACCATATATTTTAAACTGAATAATCCATATGTATATCCTAGTTCATGCTTTTATATCCACTGTTTACGTGATTAAATTGAGGTGTCTTCTCTATGCACAGCTGATAGAAAACCTTTCATTATGGAGAATCTTTCATACATGAGAATGTGTCCGAGCAGAATAATATTGTGCTTCAGCTATATGTGTTTTCTGCATGGTTAGATATTGTTTCTTTTTTGTTGTTGCTTTTGTTTTTCTAAACTTCACTTTCTATCTTACTCTAAAATTATTTGTGGAAAGATTTTTTTTGCTCTTTCTCCAGGACAAAAAAGTGGTGTTTTTCCAGTGTCCCCAGGTCAATGCTTGGTATTTTTGGTACCGTAAGAAGTGGAACAAAATGTTTCCTTCAAATCACTTTTCTTATTTGGAATTGGCTTCTGTGGGGCTTTTAGAATTCTCTTCACCTCCAGAGATGTGTTCTTACTGCTGTAAAGGGTCACAAAGAACCAGATAACTGATGGATTTGTGATCTGCAGTCACTTGAAGAGCTGCACTTCCTAGCCCTGTGTTATGATGCTAGAGAGAATGATCCCTTCCCCTTCCTCAATGCAACTATCAGATCACACGGTGCATATTCCAGATAATGTTCCAGAAAATAATAACTCTTCTAATTTTAGCTCAGGTCATCCTAGATGTTTAATCCAAATTTCCAGGGCAGAAAATGGCCATCAATGTTAAACCACAGTCATATGACACTATTCAGTGAAATGATTAGCTAGATTGCTCTCGATTATGAAAAGTGAACAGCATTGCTTCATGTTGGGCTAATAAGTACAAGCTGCACTATGGGTCTTGGAGTTTGTTGTTACTGACAGAATGGGCAGCTGCAGCTGCTCTTCTGACTGCTCAGGGTTTGTTGTATTCTTAAACTGTGAAAAGCAGTTATTGTGTTGGGAACATTGACCTAGAAAATGTGTTGTTCTGTCAACTCTGTTGCTACTATTTCTCTAATATGAGAGCCTCTCACTTTATTTTCAAGATAATTCACATGCCTGTGCAAGCACAAGACCCTAGGGTTCCAGGAGGCAGTAAAATCCTCTAACAGGTATTCCTGGCTTTGCTCTGGGGCAGTAGCTGGTAAAATAAATGACTATCGTGCTTAGAGTTATAGCCCTTCAAAATGCTGTAGTTGTGAATAATTAACATGCAAGGTAAGTGGAAGTTTATTAGAAGTATTTCAGAGTTCATTAGATCTGGAGAACAAGGGCTCTAAATGAAAAACTAACTGTTCAGCGGAGTTCCTCTGGTGATCAAAGGCCTTACCAACCTATTAAGGCTGGTGCTGGAAACTCTGGTTTCACGGAGCTCTGCATTCCCATGGGTTTTTCTGGGCTGGCTCTGTTTCCTCAGGACCTTTCTGGATATTGGAGAAAATTCTTGTGAAAGAGCATAATTTTGTGAGAAAGGAGACACAGGGGAGTAACTAAACAGTAACCTGATGTTCAGAGTGTGAAGCTGATATGTCTGTATGTGGTCGTGTAACAGGGATAAGGGCAAGATGTCCACCAGCGCCTCTTTGCCAGAAGAACATTCCTAACCAAATTGCCTTTTCCAACACAAGAACTTTTCCTAATTCCAAAGCAGATGATGTGGGATTATCTAGAACACTTAGACTTATTTTAGGCACACTGAAGTAGTAGCACAGATTGAAGATGTGAATATGACACTTTTAATACTTGTTGAACTGCATCTTGAGTAATACAGACTGATTGTGAAGCTCTACAGAGAAGTAATAAAGGTGGTAGAGGGAACTCTGAAGGGGACATGAGGGAGAACAAGATAAATATACTTAAGATGGAGAAGACTCAAAATTCAGATCAGGTAAAAACACAGTGAGTAGATGACTTCATTATATAGCACTGCATAGGAAATGGAAGACTATGATCCTGCTAATCTGGAGACAACAAAATTTATATAGAACAGGTAAAAATTAAAATGTTCTAAGTCATATCAGTTGTCCTTGTGGAAACATTGATCTATCTGAATGACATTACATTCTTTACTACTGGAAAGTGAACTAAATTCCCACAACACAAATATGTTTAGATTCTATAGGTTAGGATTTTAGAAGTTCTGTCAAACTTTATTTTCATCCAAAACTGAAGTTAAGAAATGTTTCATAACCTAAGGATTTTGACAGCTAAACACTCTTGAGATCTGCCTACATTGAAAATACTTAATGTTTTGAGTTTGTATGTCTGTGGTTATGTTGCCTGCAGCACTTTACTATCATCATCTGCTACTGTTGCTGTGAAAAGGTTAAGATAATTCTAAAAGTATTTTCACAGGGAAGAAAAACCCAGTAACAGAAGAGTCTATCAATAAGCTCTGGGAAGTATAACAGCTGTCAGTGTCTCAAAACCAAAGCTGGAAAAAAAATCAGGCAAAACCTAAATAAACAGCACTACATATAATGTTTTGGCATCTTTCACACACATTCAAATGGATTTCATATTTGGTGTACTTAGTGGGAAGGGTTATTTTTTTGCACTTCTTTTTGCTATACTGTCTTCTGCTTGCTCTCCACTAAGATGATATTGACTCATTTCTATACAATCCTGGACCATTCCATTTACATTAAATTTGAAACTAAACCTCATGTTTTTATTTGCTACTTCTGGTTTTAGGGAGTCTCACTCTTGTTCACTGTTGTCACTAGTTGTTCCTTTTTTCTATGCAAGTTAACAGCAGCCCTGTGCTTTGAATTTATTTTTCTTCATCAAGAATATCTCAATTTAATTAACTTATATCTTGGGAAGAATGCAAGAGGGACTAAAACAACTGAACTGATTTGTGAGCTTTACAAGTGACGAGTCTGACTTGACAGTTTAGTTAACTGAGAAACACTCAACCCTACCCTTTTTGCAGACCAAGGTGCTCACTTCTTTTACCCTTTTCTTTGGGTTCTCTCTAACCCTGTTGCTTCACATTTTGCCCCAATTGTTACCAAGTAACAGCCGGCGAATTGGCCTTGTCTTTAATAGGAGAATGCTTAGGTATTGTTTGACTGAAGATGTTTCTTGCTACTTGACTCCCTTGCAGACAGTAGTAATGTCTACTTATTTTTGCTAGGAATTTAAAGTATGCTGGAAGGACTTTTTGCTTCACTGTGCAGGTGGTTTCTTTAATTACCCATTAACCTGTGTGACAATGAGCCTTTTCTTTTCATCTCTTCATGCAGTAGGGCATTCAGTTTCTGGAGACTGCTTTGAAGATTTCTGCTTGTGAGTTTTTTATTTATTAAATTAGCAGTTCTTCTTCACTGATTCTTCACACTGACAAAAGCTCTGGGCTCTACTGCATCTGCAACATTCAGTGTGGGTGTGGTTGTGATGGGAAATGGTATAATACTCTTTTTAATCTTTGTTTTCTTTTTTCTTCTGTTTTTCCTGTTAGGGGCATGATGCAGTGTTCCAAATCCTTAAACATAAAACCCCCACACCAATCCTCCCATTGTGTTGTACACAGTTTTCTCTTTTCCTGAAGAAGTTTCTGCTGTAATCCAAGGGGTATTTAAAAACCTTCTTTAAAGCAACTATTAACTATTACCATATTGTTAGAAGTCCTAGTCTCCTACCTGCCCATCAACCCTTCTTACCAACAAAGTCTTTAAAATTCAGGTATCATAGTTTGGTGCCCCAAGAAACGATGCCAGCTTCTAAAATAAATTTTAAAAGCTCTTTCTACGGCAACCTTTTCAATTATAGTATTGCAATGCCAGTATATCCTACTTTGCATCATCACTGTGGTGATCTTCTGAAGAGATTGACATGGCAACACAGCCTGTAGGCTAGAGGGACCAAGACCATGTCTGGAAAGTGGCAATCCATCAGTTCAATAATCACAAATGGGATTATGTCTCAGTGAGTGCTGTGGAAGTGATAAAACCTGTGTGTGGCATCTTAGGAAACTTTTTCCATTTTCATAAAAATATCTTTATCTTTTAAGGAGAGTCTGCTTCAGTAAACTGTTCTTAATTTGTGCAGTTTGTGTGTACTCAGACTTGTGCACATAATATATACTTTCTCAGGAATATTTAGTGGGTTGTACCAGGTAAAAATTCAGACCAAGACAAAATTAGTGACTAGAGAGATGCTTTCATGGTCTGTTTCAGACATCTTTTTCTTAAGAGCAGTAGGCTATGTGTGCTGCCTTTACCTCTGAAAGAATGAGTGAACTCTGCTGAACTGAGTGGTATCTTTGCCACTGCTCTGAGTGTTTTGACAGGAAGATCTATATTTTGACTAAGCTTGAGTGGTCTTTCACTCTTGTATAAAAAAAAAATTCTTTCCTTATCTATCTTTTTGATACTTGGTTGTCTCAGACTATTTAAGTAATGTGGCTCCATTGATTGTGCCTGGGATAAAGTTAATTTTCTTCAGAACAGTTTGTATGGTGCTATGATTTGAATGTGCTTACACAGTCATTCCTCTTTCTCAAACTGTCCCACCAGCAGTGGAGGAGGCTGGGAGTTGAGGGAGGACACAACCAGGACAGCAGACCTCGAATGACCCATATTATATAATGTCATTACCGGGGGCACAAGGCGAAGAAGGAAGGATATTAGGAGGAAGGGGTGATCTTGGGAGTGATGGGGTTTGTATTCCCAAATTGCTATTAAATGTGATGGAGCCCTGCTTTTTGGGGAATGGCTGAACAGCTGCCTGACCTTGGGAAGTAGTGAACAAATGACTTGTTTTGCTTTGCTTGCATATGTGTTTCTTTTGTACCATTTAAACCATCTTTATCTCAACCCATGTGTTGCATTTTTCTCTCTCTGATTCTCTCTGCTCATCCCACAGTGAGGGAGTTAGCAAGGGATTAGGTAGTGTTGTGCTGCCTGCTGGGGTTAAATCGTGACAGAGGCAAATTCTTTAAATGAGTGTGACTGATTTGCACTGCCAGCACTTTAAATACTGTTTCCCATTGACTTTTGTCCAGCAAAGCCAACCAGGACCCCAACATGAGCCAATGCATTCTTGAAGGTTTCACCTTCTGCTCACATGTAAATTCCTTTCAAGGGAGCAGGTTATAAGGTCTAGAACAAGTATTATTTTTTAAAATTCACCCTTTATTCTAATACAGTGGATGTAGTATACCCCAGCAATGCATGAAAATGGAGCAAAAGTTTTGGGTGTGGACTAAAGTGTCTATGCTAGATCATACATGCAATAATGTGCCTATTTTCTTACTGCCCTTCATATTAGTTTCACAGGCAAAAAAGCTGTATATTGTCTTCTGACATTTTTATGGGACCTTATATTGGATTATGGTGGGAACTATATTATGACACTGTATTATCTTCTGAAAGTGGTATTATTACTTATGTCAAGGCAGCTTACTTTGTACACATTCCCTAGTGGCTAGAAAGCTAATGATTTAAAGATCATTTTATGTTTTGAAAGAGACTTCTGTGCATGCCATCAGTCGTAGCCTTTTTGTCATTTGATCTTGTCTTGGACCTTTGTCGAAAGGCCTTAGACACTAAATCATGTTTATGTCAAAGGAACTAAGTACCTAACCTTATTTGTTTGAGGTCTTGTTTGAAAGTGGTTCATTTTTAATGATTTGAAAAAGGAGGCATGTGAATCTGTAGTTAAGATGTACTACAAAGTGGCCCACTCTGAATGTAGGATACAGTTAATTGTAGAATGTAGTTTGTAACTACCCATCTACAAATAGCAGGCTAAGCATAAAGTGTTCCAGCTACTGCTGTGGCTAGTTCTGGAAGATGCTCAGTAGGCAGCCTGAAAGTTTTTATGAGAAATCACTTTGTCTTTGATCTGCTAATCTTTGTGCCTTCAGAATAACTGCACTAAAAACATAGAACAGGCATTGTATTAAGACCAGATGATGATTGTTTTTCTTACTTTTGTCTCCAACTTGATGCCTTGAGAAGGCTGACCTGGAACAGAGACTAGACAGAGCTAAGAGAATAAAGTAGATATTTATTAAAAGGCCTTAAAGGATACACCTTGGGCGATACAAGAGCCTGTCCAGGAGTACACCCAAGATGGACCCAAACTGGTCACAAAATGGACCCAAAATGGATGACTGGTCACATGGTCTCACACTTTTATAAGTTTTGGGCCATTTGCATATTGGGGTTAATTGTCCAATTACAGCTTCAGGTTATGAATCTTCATCCTCCTTGTTTTCTCCCCTCAGCCCTCTGTTGTTTATGCTTTTTCTGGGCCTGAAACTTATAATGATTGTCCTTGGTCTCAAGCTGGAAAAGGGTTGTTTTGTGAAGAGACCTGAATAACACTTAATATGAGCTCAGAGCTACACACCTAAGCATCACAGAATCTGAAAAATATGAAAGCTAAAACTTAAGGCATCAATCTGTACTAACCTCTGCTTTCAGATTTTGGGAGCCTGAGAGTATTTCACCTGTGTGCGGGAAAATATCCCACAAAAACCCCATGCTATAAAATCAGATTTTTATGCAAGTGTGTGAGCATCTTCTGATTGGTTTCATTCCAAGGTGCAGAAGTAGCTTTTGATGTGTTTGATAGTACCTGGGAAGGGAAAGAAGGTGACAAATCTCATCCACTGTGAGTATGAAAAATAAAGTGTAAGAATATGACATACCCATATGCGCACGTTCTTCAGATTCGTGGCTGCCACCTGGAAAATTGTGAACCTGGTAATGACATTTGCTTGAGAGATGGATCTGAGGTCTGTAGGAAGATTGTGATGGCATTTCTTACTTTTTTTTTGGCACAAGAGACAGAGCTGAGTTTTGGCTCAGAACAGTGTGAGCACTGTGCTCTGTCTTCCAAAGCACGTTGGTATGGCTGAAATGACGTGGTGATGTTGCTGCTCCCCTTTCTGTTTTAAGTTGTTTAGCAGCATCTTGAGAGTCCAGCTGGCTGTAGAGATGGGCAGAACTCACAGGCATTACTTGGCTACTAGTTTACCCCATCCTTCCCTGTTCTATCTTCTTCCCCTGATGCTGTAAGTTTTCCTCTAGGCACTCCAAAGATTGAAATTCTACTTCTATAACTTTATAACTTGTGTGGTAAAAGTTTTGAAGGCTTAGCCTGGAAATGTCACTTTTCTGCTTGAGAAACCTTGGTTTTGGAATATCCAATTCTGGTGTGTAGTAGGAGGATTTATGCTTGCTGACAGAGGTAACTGCTGAGGCATGGCAAAACACATTTACTTAAAATTTCAGCTTTTTTTTTCCAGGTAAGGAAAAGAAATAGTATGAGTAAATGAAGTGAGGAATGTTTATGAATTAGATGTGATATAAAGAAATGAATTTCTTACTCAGCAGCCTGAATTGCTGCAAATGTTACTATATTAGAACTGAATGTCATGGATGCCCTTGTCAATATTAAATCTTTGGTATAAATACCGTTTCCTGCATATATGCTAGGAACATGGTGGACTCTTCAAAGGAATTGAACTAATGTGTAAGCAAGCATGGTCTTTAAAGTTTGCATGTGATAGTGTAGGATATTCTTCTTAAAGGGACTTAAGCAAATAACTGTTACCTTCTAGAATTTTAAGTGTGAACTTGTCTTTTCTTATTTATTTGTTTTCTGCTTCATCCATACTTATGCAGTCTTTGCCACATGTCTGTGATATGTTGATTCCATTAAACTTCCTGGTTAACTCAAAAGACATCAACACTTGCAGTCTTATCCAGCCTTCTTACAGGGGAAAGCCCTGGGAAGGTTATGGACCATGTTGTCCAGTTCTAGCAGGTTATGTTTTGGACTGAGCATTATCACTTCTTTAGTGGTTATATAAACTCTGGGTGCACCACCATTGCAACAGCAATGTCATTTGGTGCTTTTCAGAAATTCTTTATACTACTGCAAGTGACTCAATAATAGCAGTTCTTGCTGTCCTTGGAAGGGATTTGGACAAAGGGGCTCACAACAAATGGACTAATGGTGAGGTTTAGTTGGTCCTCTATTTGTCACTTAAAATTGCAAGTAAAGGAAGAAGTAAATTTTCAATGGGAGATTTAAAATGGACACAATGTTTTCCATCAGAGGGAAAAAATCCTTTATTGTTTCACTCTATTGTGTCTAAATGTAAGAAAATGGAGACTTGATCAATTCTGCTGGGGTTTTTTGTTAATTTGCTTTTTAAAAATAAAATGGTAAGCAATAAAAATGTAATACCACTTATCTCAACATTATTTTTTCCCTCAAACATATTTCTGTGCGTTCTCAGTTTCTGAGTTTCTATTCCCCAAATTCAGTGTTACTGCTCAAATTGTTGGTCCTGTTTCTTGGGATCAATAACTCATTATTCTCTTTTAGTCTACCTATGTCTTGCTGAGAGATCAATTTTTCAAATATGAAATCCAAGTAGTAATGATCATTGATGTGTTAAATGTCTCAGGTTGGTGGGAAAGATTTTGAGAAGAAAAAGATTCTTTCCAGTGTGTGAATATACTTGGACAGAGCCATTCCTGAATGATTAAAATAGAATGTATTTATTGGTCTGATTAAGAACAAGTGTAAGAAATCCTCTGATGTCCTATTGTTTTTCTTTTGAAGTGAATCACATTGTAACTTGATTGTGGGGGGAAAAAAAGCTAAACTCATTCTTCAGGAGTTAAAAAGACTATCTCAAGTTTCCTTATTTATTGCTATAGTATATTGGTGCTATCTTCCACTTAAGATTTGTTGGCAAGATGATGCTTGAACACTTAACAAACCCAACTTAGAAAATCCTCATTGAAATAATAGCTTGATTCAGGAAGGGGAGGTGGAATAATAAGCCAATCTAAGAAAATTTATATTTAACTGCCACCTCTGTAGCTAAGTTTTTTGTAACATGTGGAACTGTGGTTTTCAGCTTCTTCTGATTTGTGACCCCTTATGTACTTTTTTTTTAATAAAGATAATCAGGTTGGTGAGTCTGAAAGCAGTTTTTTGGTGTATAACTCTAAATTCACCCTGAATGGCTGTATGCTGGGAAGTGGTTAAGGGGGAAGGAATGTTGTGAAAGGCACATCCTTGGAGTTGTGATTTACAGTCCTCTGTAAGTACATGACCAGTGGTCTTAGGAAAATAAAAGTCATGTATGGCTGATCAGTTTTTAAGAAAAGCAAATGAACATGAAAAATAAAAATCAGAATATTATTAAGTGAGGCTTTAAAAATAATTAAATGTGTGTTCCAAATTTGAGATTAGTGGCAGCAATAGTGGTTTACCTGTTATTCCAGTGGTGGTCTTACTAATCTTTTGGGACGGATCAACACTTATGAATAAAGTTATGTGGGTGAACTGGAGAGAGAATATAAATAACTTGTAGATAGTGTTTATGAATTTTACCTTTTTTCAGATTGAGTTGTATTCTTAGGTATAACTGTTGGAGACTTTTCAGTCAATTGGCACAATTACTCAAACAAAAAATCCTCCTTTTTTTTTTCTTCCTGTTTTCTACATTATTATGTGCCATTATTTCTTTGACTTCTGTAGGAGAAAAATGCAGTATTTAAGTGAGGTGGCTCTATGAAAAGCTTGGATATATTTTTTGCCTTCTGAATATGCAGTATGAAATAGTTGACTGGCACTTCAATGTCTTATTACTCTGCTCTCTCGCCTCCAAAGAACAAATCTTGTCTTGTTTTCTTACTAGAAGGAACAGTTTGTGTCTTAGGACTTTAACCTAAAAGACTTAAGGCTGTACAACACTTGGGGGTTAATTAGAAGCACTGTCTTGAGTCACTGGTCTTTTGAGCTGTACTTGTCACTGAATATCCAGAATTTGAATTTAAAGTTGGGGGGGTTTGTTTGTTGTTTACTGCCTAGGCTGTACTCCCTTAAGCCAGTTAAATTATTATCTTTTGTGTGTTTTTCCAAATTGTTTGTAGGGTGTGTTCTATATTTTCTGTATAGTTTAGCTGAGAAGGTGCTTTAAAGGACTGGCTTGTATTAAGGACTACTAGAAATCACTGTTTCTGTGTTCTGTGAAGACAGACTGGGATTAATTCAGTAATTTTCCTCAGTAAATAATCCTATGTCATGATACAGATAGTCTTCCTTACAGCTATGCCTTGATTTCAATGTGTACAGTTACTGGTAGATATCTTCAAAAAATCTGCACAAGTCACTATCAGGCTCTGGTTTGGTTAGTGTTGGGGATATTTTTTTGTGATTCTCTGTGCTATTTTTGTGCTTATGTTGGCATCTTGTCTCTTGCAGAAAAGAGGAATGCTACACTATCTCACTAATGAGAATGAACAAATATTCATTCTATAAATTCATAAGGCATTTGGGATTTCCAAGTGGTTTTTTTTACACAACTTGCTACTACAGTGCTCTTAAATAACAACAAACAAACAGCCCTGTGAATTACATAATAAAAATGCCAGGTAATGTTTTTTTCGCTTGAAACTCAGTTCCAAGGTCCATAGATTTGTTGGATGACTTGCATTGACTCTTCCAAACAGCTGTAACTTAGTTGTCTTCTGCAAGGACAAGTATTGAAAGATCTTAAGGGAAAGTGGCTGTTTACTTATAGTATGTATTTCTGGCAATGCATCCAGGCAATGTTTTTTTTCCATTCACCAGTGTTTCTCTATTCTTTTCTATCCATGGAATTTTTTTTTTTAGAACAGCAGCTGCTTGTATTGTACCAGAGCTGCCAAAAGTCTCAGTTAAACACTCCAGTGTAACACAGAAATTTCAAGAAAGCTTATTCAGAAGTGCTGTAACATATTTCAACCTACAATCTGAACATCTTTGTATCCTTGCTCTAGTCCATCATTGAATACATTTAGAGTATGTAATCTGTGAGTGTGTTGGACCTTGAAGGTTTCAGACAGCTTCTTCTTTCCCTGATTTCAATGATGTCTACTTACCTTAAATATTTCAACCCATAGACATGATTCTGAATCCTGTTTTAATGTCATACAGTTTGCCATCTTGAACAGTCTTCCAAAACATCAAAAAATTACTTGGACTGGTAATTCTGCTGCTAGAAAGGGAAAGTGGAGCAGTTCTCCCTTATGAATTTTGTTTGTATCTGAGAGCTGGGGGACATAAGGAATAAGTGAGCTCATGCTAGGAAGAGCAATGGCCATTATGGTGGAGAGAAGGAAGAAATTTCTGCCTTTCATTGGGAAAAGCTTGTTGCAGAATTGTCTGTGGGAAGCATGTTCTCTGTCACCCTGAAGTATTGGTATCAGTATAGCGCTGGAAAAAAACTCTCCTCAAGGTAATAATTGACTACAAGTCTGGCACTGCTCCAACTACTCCTGTGACAGGTACAGCAAATAAATTGTATCCCCTTGTCAGGGGCAGTAAGTGAACTCTTATGTTCATGAGAGAATTTGACAGAAGGAGGATTTCTCCTTTTTCTCTGCAGGATATAATTGTTCCAAACAGATCTAAGCATTAGCCCCTGCTCTAAAGCAGGCCACAGTCCAGATAAAGGTGAAGCTGGGAACCAAGGATAAAATTAATTTTAGAGCATTTAAGAGGGTTTATTTGCTCTCCCAGCTCAACTGAGTCTCAGTGGCTGCCTCAGGGCCCTGCCCCATATGCAGTAGGGCTGCAGGGCATCACTGCTACCCCAGCAAGTGCAGTTGCAAGCTCAGTTCAGAAAGAAACTCTCACACCAGGACGGTTCATGACTGTCCAGGAGAAGTGAACAGAAATTCTGGGAGAATTTTTCATTCTGCACAGCCCAAGAACAGGGCTTGTTCTCTTTGGTATGTCTTGCATTGAGCATTTTAAGTTTAGCTGTCAAAGTAGAATGCTTTTAAGAGTGCATTTCAAGTATCAAACTTTTATGTTCAATGAGTGCCTGGCAAACACAGAAACTGCAGCCTTCTCTGAAGGTTTTTCTTGAAATTTTATGATGTTTACTGTAATTTATACTTGTTTCCTATAATTTAGAGACAGCAATGCATCCACCTTGCTTTTCTTTGGGTGTGGCAGTTTGTCTGTTTTGTTGTTTTTCTTCCTACTTTTTTTTTTTTTTCTTTTTCCAGAAATAANAAGGTTTTTCTTGAAATTTTATGATGTTTGCAGTAATTTATATTTGTTTCCTATAATTTAGAGACAGCAATGCATCCACCTTGTTTTTCTTTGGGTGTGGCACTTTGTCTGGTTTGTTGTTTTTCTTCCTGTGGTTTTTTTTTTCCTTCTTCAAGAAATAAAATTGTTTTGATGGTGAAAAATCATAGACTCATAGCTTGGGTTGGAAGGGACTTAGTTCAAACCCCCCTGCCATGGGCAGAGCTGCTCCCCACTAGAGCAAGTTACTCAGGGCCCTTTCCAACTTGGCTTTGAACACTTTCAGGGATGGGGTATCCATGGCTTCTCTTGGCAACCTGTTCCAGTGCCGTCACTGCCATTTGAGTGATGATTCTGAACTAAAATGGACTACTCCTTGGGCAATATTAGTTTTTATAGTTTTGAATTTATAACCTTGTGTTCATAAGTTCAACTTGTGTTCTCTAACTACTTGTATGATTTTTTTTAAAGTAGTCTTCCCAGTGCCACAGCTGTGTCTAAAAACCCTTTAAAGAGCATTCAAAGCGGCCTTGTAAATGACTGTAACTTTGTATTTGATCACTTTTTTCTCCTGAGACATTATTCTGAGGAATGAAGAAGTAGTTCTTCCAGGTAGCTCTCCTGAGGGGCCAGTCCTGTGTCATGCTGATTTAGGCTTTTGAGCAATGGTTTCTCTGTATTGCAGGATTCTGTGTTTAGGCAAACAGAAAATACATGTGTATTCACTCTTTAAATTCACAAATTTACCTCTTAAGTGTTTAAACAAATCTAATGGATTTTTTTCCATCTCATAAAGGAGTAAGTTTTCCTTACTTGGTTAACTTGATAACTCAATTTTTTGAGTTTTGAGGGGTTTTTTTTCCCTTTTGTGGTAGACCAGAATTATTTGTTTAAATGTGGTGTTTGTTTTAACCAATTTGTTTTGGAACCTGGGGAAAAGGCACGGTGAGAAAGGGAGAACAGAACATAGGGGTGGATACCTAATATCCAAATATGCTGAAGTCCT
>VXBB01021204.1:27002-73538 GCA_013399915.1 Illadopsis cleaveri
TATTATTATTATTATTATTATTATTATGTCTCAACTTCTCCCCAGCCCTTCCTATGTAAAAGTGTGTCAGCCTGCAGCAGCAGCTCCTGTTTTCTTTGCATCAGGCTGCCAGAGCAGGAGGAGCTGTGCTGGTTCCGTCAGTGCTGCTGTCTGGGGCAGGGAATTATCAAAGGGAACTCAGCTCTGACACAGCCCTGTCCCACAAGCTCAGTCCCAGAGCTGCCACTCGCTTCACAAACAAAGTGTGGGCCAAGGCTGGGACATCAGCACTGGGCTGGCTTCTCCAGAAAAGCCCCCCAAACCTTGGGATCACAGGATGGGAAAGACATCCGAGATCATTGTGTTCAACCTTTAAGCCAATGCCACCTTGTCACCAAGTGCCACCTCTGCAGGGCCTTGTGCCACAGGGCTCCTGGATGGCACAGCTGGGCCTGTCTGCTGGAGCCAAATGAGGTTAAAACACACCCTGAGCACTCATGGCTGGGATTTCCTCTGGAACGAGAGGAATGAAGCAGGGCTTTGGTACAGCCCTGAGTCTGCCCTCGGTGCCAAACACTCTGCCCAGGCTGGAGATGACGTGTGGTCTCCATCAGCTCTGTGCTCTGGGGCTCTTGGCCCAGCAGGGGAAACAATTCCATCAAATTCCATCCAATTCATCCAGTTCCATCCAAACCCTGCATTTGGCCAGCGGAACATCACTGAGTTTTTTCAGAAATCAAGCAGCAAAGCTTCCAAAACAGTTTGTGCAAAACCCGCTTCTCATTAGCAGCTGATTCTCTGTATAAAATCTGAAGGTGCATTGTCACCACATGTCTGGTGGCACTTCTGGAGGCCTTGCTTGGAGCCACCACCCCTCAAGAACTGCCCAGGGCAACGTGTCAGGGGCTCCCTGACAGTTCTGCCTGACCCTGTCCTCTGCCAGTAAATAACCAAGTGTGCCCTGACACTGAATCTTGTTAAATTACTGTTTTATATCAATGCTTACACTGCCACTTCCCTTTTTAGAGTGAGGTGGGACTGCCTCATGACACCAGCCCTTCACAAAGCAGACAAGGCCCAACATGACCCAGACACTTTCTCCATCTCCTCCTGGCCCAGCTAAAGCCATTTTCTCCTCCTGAGTCATCAGCCTCTGCTGCTTTCTCTGTCTCCTTTTCATTGTCACTCCTAGGCCAGCCCCATTTCTGCCACACAAATACAGTTGACTTTCTTAAGCACTGCTCAATATTTCATACCAAGACTTCTCAACATCACAGACTATTCCCAACTAGCTCTTTAATCATGAGCAATTCACTGAAAAAGCCTAAAATAGTGCTTTTTTTTTTTTTTCCTTCTCCTTATTAGAAGGAGGGGACCAAGTTTGGTGGAAGGGGAGGATGAGTGATGAGGATGTGCTCGGGGTGTTTGGGCAAGCAGCACAGAACTGCTGTGAAATCTCCTGCTTTGGAAACCTTCCTGGGAACTCTCAGCAGTTTTCTTCCTACCTGAGCCATGCACAGATTGCAAAGCGCCAGCAAAGGCAGAACAGGAGTTTATTTGCAAATATAAGCATGAATCACTTTTCCCTGAATGCTCCTCTGGCTCCAGGAGCCCTCCCATGTGCTGGTGCCTGGGTTTCCATCTGCGGAGGGAGCGGGAGCAGCTGCTCTGCTGTTCCAGGCAGTCTGGGAACCAGGAACGGCCCTGCTTGCCTGGCTCCTGTCCTCATTCCCAGCCTCGAGTCCTGCCCATCCAGCTGGGCAGGATCATTTCATCTCCCGCAGCAGATTTTACCCCAAGCCAGCTCTGCCTTGTTCTGCGGGATCCGGAGCCACCTCCTGGCCAGGCAGCCGCTCTTCCCAACGCAGTGTGTGAATAAAGCTGCATCACCCGGAATATCTGAGCCTTTCTGAGGTCACAGCTCACACTGAGGTGTGTCAGCAGGCACTGCCTCTCCCTGCCCTGAGGAGGCATCACCCAGGCCGAGGGGAAAGCAGAAAGGGCTGATTTTAAAGGTGTGGAGCCTGGGCCAGGGGTTTGGCTGCACAAAGGAAAAGTCCCTGACACCTGGACAGGCTGAAATTCCTTTTCACCCTGATCCTGTTCTCTGTTGCACAAAGAAGCTGCAGGAGGACACACGAAGGTCGCTGGCACAGGGCAGGGAGTCTGAGATAACTTTGCATGAGGAAGGAGAAAAAAAAACCTCTCCAGGGATTACAACAAATTGTCACCTACTTTTCCCAAAGGCTCCCATGAAACATTTGAAAAAGTGACCTCATTAATTAATGAGATGGGTTAAGGCTCTCTCCACATACTCTACTTAATTGCAATTCTGTCATTCCCAGAGAATTCTTAAAGCCATATTGATTATTCAAAGCTCTGTCCAATCAATAAAACAATAAACCATGTATGCTTAAAAAAGTGATTAAAGAGATAAAAACAGGAGACATTTTAAAGCAGCCATGTGGTCCTGCAGCCACTTATCCCAGAGCAAGCAATGGTAAATCTATTTCAATGTCCTCATCTAATTGCAGGGGGCGTGATTGCCTCGTAAATTTATTTTAATCCCTAATCCATGTCCAAAGCAGTTCCAAACAGAAATCATCCCAAACTCTAATGCTCTCAATTTTCCCTTGGCTGCTTGCTCCGTGTCCTGCACAAACGATAGTCATGGATGAGCAGGGTGGGAGAGGCTGGGAATGTGTGAGGCTCCTGCAGGGCTGGCAGGGAGGGCAGGACCCTGAAGGACAATCCAATGGGAAGCTGCAGGAATAGAGTGGGTGAAACTTCTTTATTGCAGAGCTGGCAGCTGTGCCCTGCAGCCTGGAGCAGCCCCACACCACGGAGCAACCTCAAACATGCAGCAGCCTCACACCATGGAGCAGCCTCACACCATGGAGCAACCTCAAATGTGGAGCAGCCCTACACTATGGAGCAGCCCTACACCCTGGAGCAGACCCACACCATCAGGCCGACATTCTGGAGCTGCCCTACACCCTGGAGCAACCTCAAACATAGAGCAGCCCTACACCATGGACAAGCCCTACACTATGGACCAGCCCTACACCATCAGGCCGACATTCTGGAGCTGCCCTACACCCTGGAGCAACCACAAACATAGAGCAGCCCTACACCATGGACAAGCCCTACACTATGGACCAGCCCTACACCATCAGGCCGACATTCTGGAGCTGCCCTACACCCTGGAGCAACCTCAAACATAGAGCAGCCCTACACCATGGACAAGCCCTACACTATGGACCAGCCCTACACCCTAAGCAACCCCACACCCTGGAGCAGCTCCACACCTGGAGCAGCCTCACACCACTGAGCAACCCTACACCACAGAGAAGCCCTACACCATGGAGAAACCCCACACCTGGAGCAGCACCACCCCCTGGAGCTCTGCCCATTCATCCCTGGCTGCAGCTACATCTGCTGGAATGCAAGGGCCAGGAAAGTCCCTGCATTCCTCATTCCTGACTGGATCTGTCCTGCTCTCGGTGTGGTTGATGCTCCTCCAGACCTGCTTCTCCTTGAGCCCAGCCCTGAGCACCCAGCACAACCTTCAGGGCCCCTGGGGCCCATTCCCACTCCTGTTCTCTGGGATGTGTGAGGAGAAGCTGGTGTGTGAGGCTGTCCCAGCTCCCCCAGCCTGTCACCCTGCCATCTCCCTGAGATGTGGGTCAGGACAATCATCTCCCCTCCCACACTCCTCCATCCTCAGAGCCAACTGGTATAGCTGGAATCTGTTCTCTTGGGGCCACTGGTGTGTCTGTGGGACTGGGGCTTGACCTCCCGCTGTCCCAGCCCTGTCCCTGTGCCCACAGGGACAATCTCCACATGCAGGGTTGGAATCCAGCCCTGGGTTTGAGACTCTTTGGCAAGAAACCCCCAGTTCCCACTTTGGCCCAGCCTTTTTCTCCTCTTAGAGAAACAAATGATTTGTGTTTGTACAACTTACCATGAGTTTGGAGCTAAGAGATCCCCAGGGCTTCCAACTAGAAAGGATCCAATGTAAGGGCTTTAAGCTTGGGGGAGAGGAGGAAAAAGCATTTCTGGGCTTGAGGTGAGTTTTTTTATTCTTCCTTTTTCACATTTTTTTATTGAAAAACATTGTGATTTAACAAGTACAGTCGTTGTTGAACATAAATAAATAATGTGGAGAACTGGGACATGGCAAAGCTCTGTGATTGCATAAATATTCAAGCTGCAAAAGAAATAGAAGATTTCAAAGGTGCAAACCTAATTATGGAGTTGTTATCTCTCCCCCTGTAGTAATTCAAACATAAAGAACAGCTCCCTGTGGGCTGGTGGGGACCACGCTGCACGTCTGAAATGCTGAACCTGGAGAATGCAGAGTCCTGGCATAGCTCAGGCTCCTCTCACCCTCACACACAGCTCAGCCAAACTGAGGGCACAGCCTGGGCCCCAAGGCCCCCATGTGTTGTGACAGGTGGAAGAATTAAAAAAGGCCTTATAAAATCAGGCCTGCTCTATTAAATTAATTGCTGGCCTGTCATTTTTTCTAAGTGCAGCTAACAAGCAGTCTGTAAGTTCCCATGTGAAGCTGTTTTGAGAATGAAAAGTTCCTTTAACACAACAGTCTATTCTGAGGGTGAAAAATAAATGCATCTCTAATAACAAGGGATTTGTCCCATAAGAATCAGTAAAGAAAATATGTGAACAATCCGAGAATGGATAGATTTGATAGACAAGTAAAATGTCTTTTACTGATCAAGAAAATAATAAGAGAGCTATAAACCAATTAGAAGCTGCCCTCAAGGTTTGTAAAAACTGTATAAAAGACAGCATGCTGTCTTTTATAATAACAATAAATAAAAAGCATAATGAAAATAAAAAAGCATTAAAAATATATAAAAAGCATAATAAAGTCTTCTGAACTTTTATGGTGTCACTTTGTGTGTTGTGACTGTCCCAACAGTGACACCTGTGAGCAGAGCCTTGGGGCTGGCAGGGCAGTGACACCTCAGGCTGGCTCTCCTTGAGGCCCTCCTGCTGCCCTTGGTGCCATGGGGGACAATGTGACACTGGTGACACACTCACCCCGTGGTCCTTCAAGATGTGTCAGAAAAACCCTTTTTCTGACCCAGAGATGGGGCTCCTGAGAGGGTCTTTAAAGACTTTTATTCCATTTTCAGTCTCATGTGAAGGGTAAGACAATACAGATGTTACAATTCATGCCATAGCAATCAGAAGCCAAACTATTTCCTAATTACAATACATAAGTGTTTTTTGGCCTGTCAGCTTTTGCCACACAGCCTTCCCTTCTCCAGACTGAACAGGACCTGCAGCCTCTCCTCATCAGAGAGAATCTCCAGATCCCAAATCACCTTTGTGGTCCCACTGGACCCTGTCCAGTAGCTCCTTGTCTTTGTTGTGCTGAGGAGCCAAGAACTGGACTAAGAAACTCACCCAAGTTTTACTGCCAGCCCATTTATCCCAGGATTGAATTATTGTGTCCAAGCAAAGGAAATAAAAGCAACAAAAAACCACAACAAAGTCCCTTTACCATGAGACAGCTGGGGGAGGGATGCAGGCCCTGGGAAATGTTGGGATGGGGTTGCTGCTCCAAATGCACTGCGGGTTTCCAGTGACAGTGCTGGGGAGAGGGTCTGGAGAAGGGGTTTTTGGGATTCAGGTTCCCCTGCCAGAGGCCTGAGATGGANGTAGCATTCAGAAGCCAAACTATTTCCTAATTACAATACATAAGTGTTTTTTGCCACTTTTGCCACACAGCCTTCCCTTCTCCAGACTGACCAGGACCTGCAGCCTCTCCTCATCAGAGAGAATCTCCAGATCCCAAATCACCTTTGTGGTCCCACTGGACCCTGTCCAGTAGCTCCTTGTCTTTGTTGTGCTGAGGAGCCAAGAACTGGACTAAGAAACTCACCCAAGTTTTACTGCCAGCCCATTTATCCCAGGATTGAATTATTGTGTCCAAGCAAAGGAAATAAAAGCAACAAAAAACCACAACAAAGTCCCTTTACCATGAGACAGCTGGGGGAGGGATGCAGGCCCTGGGAAATGTTGGGATGGGGTTGCTGCTCCAAATGCACTGCGGGTTTCCAGTGACAGTGCTGGGGAGAGGGTCTGGAGAAGGGGTTTTTGGGATTCAGGTTCCCCTGCCAGAGGCCTGAGATGGATGCAGCACTCCCGATTTGGGATTTGGGATTCTACCGCCCCTGCCAGCAGCATCCTACAGAGCAACAGCACCATCTACTGTTCCTGAAGCCGTGCTGGGCACTGTGTTCTCTTTCCTGCTGATTTGGGCTCCATCCATGGCCCTTCTCCCCGGTGCTGGACACCTGCAGGAATCCCACAGCCATGGGGACGTGGACGGGATCCATGGAACGCTCCTGTCCCGGCAGGAGGGGCACAGCCCGGGCTGGGCCGCACAAACATCCCCACAGAGGAGGGGAAAGAAGGGTGTGGAGCTGTTAGACAGCAGCCAAAGGAGGGACACAAAGGTGGGGAAGGGTCTGGAGGGGTCACATGAAGGCACTGGGGTTGTTCAGCTGGGGCAGACTGAGGGCAGAGCTCCTGCAGCTCCTCCCGAGGGGCAGCTCCAGTCTCTGCTCTGGGACAGGGACAGACCCCGAGCCTGGAGCTGGGCCAGGGAGGTTTGAGGGAGGAGGTCAGGAGAGGAGAATCCTCCGTGAATGAGTGTGTGATTTGTGCAGCCTTTCAGCACAGGAGACAGATTTTTGTGAGTGAACCCCAAGCCCTGTTGTACGAGAACATCCTCCTCACGCTCCTGTTTTTACTCTGATATTTCAGGGAGAAGGATTATTTTCCACCTCTCAGGCTCGCTGGGCCTTGCTGATTTTTAAAATTTTTTTCTTTATTCTTCTCAGCCATGACCTGCAGAACTTCAGTGCCTGTTGCAGCCAAATGTTTTCCACCTGCAGCTGCACATTGTGGAGCTGTGGCTGACATGGAAAAGAAGCAACTAAACCACAAGGCCTTTGCCCTTGCTGCTGCAGACATGGGAAAAATCCAACTGTATCAGAATGCCTTCCAAGGCAGGAAAGGTGCTGCAGTAGCTTCTTTGCTTGCTGAGAACACAGAAAACACACAGGGCTTCTGCCTCAAACAAATCAACAAAAACAAGCACACAAACCCCCCAACAAAGAGAAGCCTTTCCATGCAGATCAGTGCCAGGATATACCTACAAGACTCGGAAAAAAACCTCTGCCAAGCAAGAAGAAAATGCAGGAGGGTCTAATGCAGTGAGATCAAACAATCTCACCCCTCTGGAAATTCCCACTTCCAAAGGCCTCCAACAAATCCTTTGTTATATTTCCCATCCCCATGCAGATGTTCAGGACTCCAGTTCCCAGGGTGCAGAGCTGCCCCAGCAGTGAGTTCTTCCCAGCACAGGCCAGGACAGCCTGGACTCTTCTGGATCCCATCCTCTCTGGGATCTGAGGCCAGCTTTTCTCTCACTCCCACTCTTTCCAGCTGGGATGCTGGAAGGGGAATGTTCTTCGCTCACGGAACAGCTTTGTGCTCCGTGACACTGAAATACCTCCAAGCTGAAGAGTCCACGGTGAGCCCCTCCCCATGCTCACCTGCTCAGCTCTGGAGTATCTCCATGGGCAGTGCATGAGGTGGGGCAGGGGAGGGCACTGGCAGCACCTGGCACTCTCTGCCCAGTGTCCAGGGACCTTCACCTGGGCAGGCACAGGGGCTGTGTCCAATCTCAGGAGCCACTGACCAAGGCTGAGGCCTGTGGACCTGATATTTTCTGAGCCTGAGAACTGCTGAGCTCTTCCCAAAGGAGACTTTTCAACAGTTTTCTTTTTCCCAAAACAACCTTGTGTAAACAATATTCCTTTCCCATAACAGCAGGTGTTGTTTGCTATTTCTGTTCCTCAGCCCATGGGAGAGGGGTCAGTGCTGTGGACCAATAACGTGCCTTTAGCACAGCGTGTTATAAAAGGGCTGAATGAATTGTAAATAAACCTTCTGATTTCCACTGCCTCCTGACTGGAGTCAAGCATCTTTGTTTTGTGTCCTATTGCAATAAAGGCCCAGTGAACATTCCTGAGACCACAATGAGGTCTGAGGGGCAGGTAGGGGATGCCCCCCCACACCTTCCTCATGACAAAGAGTTTTTTTTTCCCAGGGCCCACAGATGCTATCTGGAGAGATGAGATGGGGTCAGTGCTGCCCTCAGTGCTGCCCAGCAGGCCTTGCTCAAGCCTTTAGGGAGGCCCACGGAGTGGGAGAGTCCTAAGGAAAGATGTTGTGGCAGGGAATTTAAATCTGAGCTTTTAGGCATTGTGATTGCAGGTTGCTGTTCTCCCCCTCAAGACAGCAGTGAGGTTCCTCACTACCTTCCAGTATTTCTCCAGGGCTGTGACATCAAAGAATGCTTGAAACCTTTTAACCATCCAGTATTCTCCTCAGAGGCTGCTCCCCCTCTGCTATAAATTTGTTCTCACAAAGAAACATCAGTAAGTTAAAAACAAGTCTCCCTTCCTTGTGTAGGCTCTTTGCTGCAATTCATCATCAAAAGTCAAGTTGCTTCAAAGACTTGCAGTTTTCCCCTCACCCACCCTCTTCCCTAAATCTTTGTAGGACAAAAGGAAAAAAAAAAGGACAAAATAACAAACAGCATGTGTGAGAATCCCACATCACGGGACAGCCTGGCCCCTCTGGCAGCGGGGGGCCACTGTGAAATAAGAAACCTTACACATGTGGGCAGGACCCACACAACCGGAGTGGCTCTGCTGGGAAATGCATGGCTGCCTGCACACAGCTGCCTCGCTGCACATCAGCAAGAGCCAGCACTCCTTTTCTCAGGGACAGCTGTGACAGCAGAGGCTCAGTAGGTCACTGTGCACTTTGAGCTAGGAGCTATCAGGGTCATCCCACAAGACACCAACCACTTGGAAACCTCACAAAAACTGCAGTTTTAGTACATTCTGGTGACAGTACCAGCTTAAGCAGTCCTGCAGCTTCTCAGCTGAGACAACTGTTCAGCTGTACAACACATGCAATGAAGGAACTGACCTAATTCAACCTTCAGCCCCACAACCATTGGTAAAAAAAAGGAAATAGCAAAAAAAAAAACCAAACAAAAAAACCAAAACAAACAACAAAAAAAAAACCACCAAAAAGCCCACAAGTGATACTACCTTAATTCTGAATGCCCTAAAAGCCTGGGGATGAGTTCAGCTACTATAGCAGAAGTAATACTGAAACAAAACCAGTTCATCAGGTATCTGCAGGTAACTGTTCTTCAGCACAGCAGGAATCCTTGTAGCAAGTACCTTAGTGAAGAGCCCACCATTTTAAATGTGGGGGTGTCCTGTCCCCCTTAAAGAATTCACTCCTACTTCCTTGCCTTTTCCAGATTTCAGATTTCATCTCTGACTCCTACTGAAACAGCAGTCCCAAAGTTGCTGCCCTAAAAAGGCTCAAGTTTCCTTCCCTGACACACAGAGAAGAGAACTGCCGATGTGGACATCCACAATAAAGCAGCAACTGAATAGCAGCAGCAGCTAAAAGTAACTCTTTGTATAGGGAAGGGGAAAAGGACCTTTTCTCTAGCTACAGAAGGTAGCAGTTTTTCATTCTTGTGGTTAAACTGGGTTTGATGCATGGCTAAGTTACACAAGGGACAAGCATGGGCAGAACTGCCTGAGGGAACACAGTCAGCAATGTAAAATCCGTACACTTAACCCATGAAACTGCCCCAGGAACACTGGTATTGCTACTTGTGTCCCTAAACTTGTTTTCTCATGTCAGGTGCTTGCAGGAGATACTTACAGTGCTAACCCTTTACAAAAACTGACATAATTAAAACAGCTAAGCAAATCAGTTAAGCAGATTGTACTATTTGATGTCACCTGTGCTCTTCAAAAAATAAGGACTGGCACATCTGAAGGCACACTGCAACTTCTTCCCAACCACACTGCTTCTGCATATTCTAATCCTGGAAACCAAAAACACCAGCACAAGTATTTCACCACCAGTCATTAGCAGTGGGTCCTGGTTTCCCCACAGTATATCCTGTATAAATTCAGCAAGGCAGCTCTAGCCACCATCTAGCTCTGATTTGTGTGACATGAATGAGCCTGACACGGCACCTGAACCAAGATACCAACAGTCCTATGCAGCATAGGCTCAGCTCACACTTAACTCACTGAACAGTAATAAACTTTAAACATTTTTTGACTGTTTTTTTGGTTTGCTGTGGTGTGTCTTTTATAGCCTCTCAAGTGGTAGAAGGGTTTGCTTTTCACAGAGAGGATTTAGTACAGGAGTGGTACACAGTGCTCTCACATTGCCGCTGCCAGTGGCCACACACATTCCCTGTTTACCTTTGGGTGTCATATAAGAAATCAATCACCTTTTTTGCTAAAGCATTCTGCACTCCTGCTTTGAATCTCCTTCCTCTTCCACCTTTCTTTCATGCCTCCCCCTCCCTCCAAGTTTTCAAAGCATCTGTGAGCATTTGGAAGTAATTAGACCTGAAGGGAAATGCTGGCCAACTAGGGAGACAATGACAAGTGCCAGGAACCCAGGGTGCCCTTTCTAGCCACTCTGAAGTTCATTCAGATGGTACAAAGCTCCGTTTTGCTTTGTTGAAAAAAAATGGGAGGAAGGGAACGAGGCATGACAAGCCTATTGAAAAGAGAGCAGTGTCCTGTGAACTGACAGACACACCAAGTGCCAGGGCAAGAAGCTATCAAAGGGACCGACCAACAGGGCCCCCGTGGCCACTCTGCTTTATTACATCTACAAATTGTCCAGATGCACATGAAGTGCAGGGAGGAAACAAGGAAAATGGAAAACATGGTATTACTGTACCATGGAACCCCAGCTCTCCATGGATCACTGATCCATGGAGAAGACTTCAAATAAAATCCAACACCGTGACTGCCATGGCACTGCAGAGTTCATCTCCAGTGGAAGGGCAATTCTAATCAATATTCATCTCCCCACGACATCTACAGGAGACAAAAATCTGGACTGGGCCTTTTCCCTGTACACTAACTGTGGTGCAGAGCACAGCTACCTACTCTGGGAATACTCAGGCCACCAATCAACTGTCATTTGAAAAGACCCTTTAATTGATGTTTTTTTCCCTTCCTGTAACTAATTACTGATGGTAATTATACACAGTGAAAATAAAACTAGAGCTTAGGGCAGAAACAAGCTCAACAGGCATTCCATGAACAGACACCTGTGTTGCTTGTTAACAAGACTCTGGCAACTGAACACGAGTGCAGCAGCTTGAGTGCTTCTCTGCTGATTCACTGATCTGAACTTGTTTAAGTAACTTAAGTGCTTCCTCTTCATTCATTTTCCAGCCATCTATGTCCAGAATTATCTGCAGCACTAACTCTGATCACTAAGAGGCAGAGACAAGTCTTGTTCTAGACACCACTTAACAATTATAGGTAAAGCTGAACCAGATTATATCTCACTGCAAGAATACAGGCAGCTAGACTCAAGTGATCTCTGAAGGTGGAATTGAGAGGATTTGAATTTAAAAATATGGATAGAAATGAAGTCCTTTGCAGAAAGTATATAGGAGTCACATCCCCCTTAATTCTCTATTCTTATTATTTGCATGCAAGAAACCTTAAATTTAACCTCTAACCTTGCTTCTGTAGTCACAAAGACCACAAACAGACACTCCACTCCTTCACCAGGTGCAACTGGTATCTCAAATAGCCATTCTCTTTTTATAATAATGTTCATACAGATTAGCTCTCTCCAGGGCCACCAACACATTTTACACATTCTCAGTAAATTCGTGGAGAAAAGGGCACAGCTGACAGCTGCACAGTGATCCAGCAGCCCAAGATGCTTCATCTCTTTCCACCTACAAAATAAACATAGCACCATTAAAACACTTAACATGTACTAATTTCTCAATAACATGATCTGGTGGCTAAGGGTTTTGGTCACTGCTGTGCTCAGGCAGCATTGGGGACCACAAGTGAGCACTTGGGGAGATGAAATGGCAAATACATCACAACTTTTGGAGCAAGGACCTTCCTGTTATCCTAATAATCCTTCATGTTAACAGGCAGCTTAGAGCATATTATTAACCTTTCATAACAGCTGTTAAAAATGCGAAACCTGCAGAGGTAGGTGAAATGATATTTTGTGCTTTATCCAGATAATCTTGGAAAAGAAAACTATTTCAAGTGTAATGCTTCAAACATACCAGAAATGAGGAGCAGTGAAGATCCTGTTTCCCACTTCATCAGCATCTCAGCACCAATCTAAACCAGACCAGCCACAGCAGGGAAACACACTGACCCACTGCTGGCAGCCTTCATACCTTACCCTTTGCCTGCTGGAACTGATAGCCCTGCACTGTCTTCCAGAAACAAATACTAAAATCTCATCCATGAAGTTGACATTTGGCATTATTAGCCAGGTCACTCCACATAAGAATTACTAGATTTGTTGATATTAAGGGAGTAGATTGAATGTCTCTTTTTTTTTTTCCCCCTTTCTTTCTCTTCCTCTACCCCCCCCTCCCCCTGTCTTTGCCACTGCATCAAAAAGTGAAGATTGCCAACTGTTTAATTCAGGAAATCCTTTTATAATTACTTCATATTCTGTATAAATTCTAATTTAAAATACACACATAAGCCATTTGTTCTGGGACAAAAACAAGGTCACAGTTTTCTGATCAAGACAAAATAAGGAAAAAAATCTTACTAGACACTTGGTTGCAATCTGAACTATGGAAAACCCCTACTGGTTTGCAGTGAAGATTAAAAAAAGGAAGACCAACTAAAAAAATTCAAGAGAAGTATAAGTACTAAGACTACAGCAGCAAAAGCAAAGTTGTACCGGAATTTAACAGATTACATGGGCCCTTGGGTATGTGGAATATCCTACCTATTAGGATTTGAACTACGCTGGCAGAGATAAGAGCTCAGCACATCAAGCTCAGAACACAGTTAAAAATGCTACAAGCATATGGATTAGACATCAGATTTCCCAGTATTTAGAATCTGCATTCAGATACTTCTCCAGTGAAGGCTGAGCTTCAAGTCACCAACAAATTTGTGACTGACAAGCAGTAAACCAAATGTCCTGCAAGCAAAAGCTGACATCTGCAACAATACCATCAATATCCAACACGTTTGGCAGAGAGGAGGCTGCCTTTTGGGGCAGTTCAGAATGAGCAGAGCTCTCCTATGATTCATTGATACCTGGAAGCTTCAGCCATTTGGGTATTTTCCCAGGGGCCTTTCTAAACACTTGTGGAGCTCCCTGAGTGCTGGCTGCTTCTGGCTGCTCAACAGTCTTTTTGTCACTTCCCACGTCTGGTTCAGATAGGGATGGAGCCACTGATGCTAAAGTTGATGAAGCAGATGAAACTAATGATCTGGACAAACATTGGAGAAAGGAAATAAGCAAGTAGAATCAAGCTTCATTTTTTGTAATAGCCCTCTGTACCACCACCATCTTTCAATTTTTAAAGTTAGATTGAAAAAACTCTTTTTTTTTCCACAATAGAAGCACTAGTATTTACTTAAGTCACTGAAATCCTACTTTGCAAAGGACTCACAAAGCTGTGAAGTCAAGTATGACAGTATGACTGTTTTCTGGAAAGAAGGAAGTCCTAGTATCTTCACATTTCTTTGTAATAAGATGGGCTCATTTCATGCTTTCCATTCCTGAAATACTAAGATATTTGCAAGTCTGTTCAACCCCAACATACCTGGCTACTAATAAATCAGCTGCAGAAGGAGAAACTGCAGAGCTCAGCAGGTCCGATTTCAGGTAACAAGCTGTAGAAATGAAACCAAATCACTTATTTGGTAACATACATACATCAATCCCCACAGTATCACACAGCTCTCAGCTCAAAAAATACCTGCTGTATACTACAGTAAACCTACATCACCTTCCCCCAAATGACACAGGACATTACTAAACCATGCCAGTTTCTTTTGCGACTCAGAGGTGTTCTATTTCATCATTCAAACCTCAAGACATTGACATCTTTCAGTGCTCACTGCATCTCAGGAACTTTTCTGTGAAGCCAGAGCATACTGTGGTCTCTGGGAGAAACAAGAATTCTAAGCATAAACCAGAGATGCCAAAGAACCAAAGATTCAGATCTGTTCTACGATCTCCAGCCAGTCCATTACCACAGGAGCTCTGCAAAAGCATTTCATATACATTTGTCTAGTTAACATTTTGAACAACAGGATTTTTCTTTTATGGAGTCATTCTTCTATCATTCTTGATCCCATGGCAGACAATGCCTACTCCCCAGCCTGTCAAATCCCATAAAAGAGGTACAATGTCTACAACTGTGCTCAAGCCAACTGACCAAACCAGATCTGAAGAGCTTTAGCCAGTCAGAATGGGGACATTCACCAGCATTCTCAAAGACTGCAGTTTCTTTTGACAGAACAACTATGACAGTAAGGATGCAATACTGAGTCTACTACAGGAACTATACAGTCAGCTGAAGGAGAGAGGAAATGCACTCACCCCTGCACTCCTCTGATCCAAAATGAATGACAGCAGTTGGAAAAAGTTTAGCCTGCAGCAAAAGGGGAAAAGAAGGTATCACTGTCTGTGGATACTTTCACAGTTCACTATGAACATTACAGGCAGGTTAGACAGCTACTGACAAATTCATGGAGTTCAAGCCAAGGTCACTAACCACCTGTAATTCAGAAAAACTTACACTTGTGCAGAGCACAGGCCACTCAGAGTAAAACATGAAGGAAAATTCTACGATCAGCTCTTCCTAATAGGTGATGAGACCTCTAAAGCAAGTGCTCACTGCAGGACACCAAGAGAAGAGAAATCCACCTATGCCCTTCCAAAATCTATTTGAAACCATTTTATTACATTTACACCCTGTCTATAGGTCAAATTTATCTAGTTTCACCACCTTTCCAGGATTAAGTATTTCCTTTTATAAATCCAACCTGAATTCCTAGTTTGTACTTATCAGAGTAATTGCCATATTCAAACTTTTTTTTTCTGTCCGGTGGGTTTGGTGGTTATTTATTTTTTCCTTTTATTTCCAGGGAAGTTCCTGTAGTTTGTGTTCATTTCCTCTTGTCCTTTTACAGGGCACCGCTAAGAACTCTGGACCATATCGCTTGCTGTTTCCCATTTCTTTTACTATGCACATTGACAAGACCCCCCAGAGCTTCTTTTTTCCAGGCTCTCTCCCTCTCCCCACATGTCAGACGCAGGTCCCTTCGCTGTCTTTTGGTCCTTTTCTGGGCACCAGAGAAATTGTGAAACTGGACTCACACACTCCCTGTTCAACTAAGAAATCACAAATGCACCTGTAGGTATAAAGGAGGCACCTACCTATAGAGGTTGCTCTGCCACCTACAGTGTCAGACTACATCTTCAAAAAACTCAGGGATACATTACAAAGCCATAGACCACCCCAGCCGGTGGTGCATCCAAGTGTTCTCAAGGCAAACGCAGAGCAAGACAGTCAAAGTTATTAAATTTCATGCTAAAAGCAGACACTACTGCAAGCTCAGGCTTAGATTTTTAAAAGGGTATGATATGGCATAACCAGCTGTACCAGAAAGGATTCTGAAAAAATAACCATCATATTTATTACCTGCATTATATGCCAGTGTAATACCACATAAAGAATAACTAACTGAAACAATTCTGTTAAGCTTTTAGGAAGCCTTGTACTAAGAGACAGGTACAGGTAAGGAAACCAAATCATCATGGTGTAAAAGAGGCAAGTACTGCTACAGCCAGAAACCGTACAGCAAATGTTAATTTATGGTCTACGTTTTCCCTGGCAAAACAGTAACACTAAACTTGTCCCACTGATCCAAAAAATAAATAACCAGATAAAAGCAAGTCGCTGCCCCACATGGTATCACTCATACACATACTTGGGAACTGTGCAGGGCAGACTGACTGCTCTGAAGTTTTCTTGAGCCTCTGTTGCCACCATCAGCCCAAGCTGGATACTGGAATGATGGTCCTTGGACCCAATCCAGCATAGCAATTACCAGAACTCAACAGAACCCTGATCTTCACGGAGGAGGCTGTGGACTGCTGCCTAATATGGAGACTAATAAAATTGTATTAACTGAAGGAAAGATGAAATAGCTTCACCTCTCTTCCTGCCTACAAGCTTCAGATGAGCATATGGTATTACGCATTTTTTTGACATTAATCCAGAGGCCATAGGAGACTGTGTCATGCAGCACAGTCAACATCACGCTAGGCTGAAACAGGAGACATTTATCACTCTACTCCAAGACTGAGCTCCTGCTAAAGCATCCAGGCAAATTCACATCCTTGAACTGACACTTTAGCAAAAGCATTATTTATTAAGTCTTTTAACATTTCTTTCCTCAATCAACAGGGCCTAAGGTTGCCTGGTTGTGCTCCAGTCACAAAGACAGCTCACCATAAACTTTTTTAATTACAAAGTACCAGACATGGCTTAGAAACCCCAGAAAAAACTTTCACAAGAGCTTTGATGTTTCTACAGCATTTGTCTATTTAGGAAATGGGTGCCTTAAAAAGGGCCCCCCCAACACACATACACTCAAGCCCTTTTACACACAACATCCTTTTCATGCCAGTTGCAAGTTGGAAAATGAGGTTTTTGTAGTGTGTTAGTGTTGGAATTTTTTAATAACCTTCCCCCTCTTTTTTTGGCCTCCTGACCAATTATCTTGGTAAATAATTAACATTCTGAAGGAGATAACTAAGCACAGAAACTCAGAACTCAAAGCCCTTTAGTTCAAAGCCCTGCCCTTTTCTCTTCGTTTCCCTGCTGTTGCCACTGAAACCTCCCTGTCAATCAAGCTCTGGGCACACACATCAAAGCCTCATGTGGGAATGGCCCCAAGGGGTCAGAGAAAATTCATGGCAGGGCCTGTGTGAGGCACAAAGAGAGAAAGAGAGTGAGAAACAGACCAAGAGCTAGACAGACTCACTCAACCAACAAACACATAGACAGACTGTGCCCCAATATAAACCTCTACCCTATTTACTCCCAGGTCGTCAAATAACCACAGTTCACAGTTTCAGGATCCACGTCCACAACCATTTCCCGCTGCTGGCAAAACTTCAGTCCAAATGTTTCAGTTCAAAATCTTAATTGAAAGAAACTTAAAGGAGCTAGACAGCAGCCCTCAAGTACACAGAATGCAACGTCCTTCCCATGGCTCCTTTCCCTGCATCCCTATCCTTTCCTAGGGGTCAGCCAACATGGAGTCCCCTCTTTCTAAACCTCCATCTATTAAGTTATTTTTCTTCAATTCAAACAGACTATTGGCTCATGCACAGAACCCTTGGTCTAGCTTCTTTTGTGAGGAATTGTCAAGTACCACCCCAATCCCAGCACTCCCTGAGGGTGCAGCACAGAAGGCAGCAGCTACACATCACCTAGGAATTCTCTAGCCAGTCACTGGCAGGACCTAATGCTGTCCCAGAGTTTTTTACAATCTGAAAGTATTTAAAACAGCAGCAATTTCACATTAAAAATAAAAGCAGGCCAGTAGAATGATCCTACTATTCAAGGACTGTCTGAGCATACAGATGAGGAGGTTTTAGTAGGTTCCATGAAAACATACGAGCCCAAAGTCAAAACCTTTAGCATTCTCCAACACACCTAAGAATGTAATGATCAAACACTGGGCAGACCATCATCTGAAAACTGTATCCTCAAGTCAGCTATTCTAATGGTTGCAGTTGTTCTAATGAATCTGCCAATGTTTCTAGAAGAACGACTCTGCAGTTCACTGCGTAGGGCTCTTGCAAGAACATCTGTGAATCAGAACAGATTTTGAGAACTCTTAGAATCACACTGAGCCTGCCAGACTGACCAAAAGAATCACCGAATGTTCAAAACAAGTAATTCAAAAATCTCCCACTCACTTATATGCAGAGAATTACCACAATAGGACTGAGCCAACAGCCAGTTACTACACTCCAACACCCAGCATTTCTCTTCCTTGCTGCTTTGATTTCCAGCCAAAAAAACCTGCCATTCTGACAGGGGAAATAGATGCTACTAATCTATTGAACCATAATGTTAAAATCACACTGTGAAAGGCACATTTACAACATACAGTCAGACTCACTGCACCAATACCTAGAAAACCAGCTGAAAATTGTGTCCCATTGTGCAATTATATAGATGCAATGTAAATAAAAATACTCTGAGTTTGTGGGTTGTTTTTATTTTTGTGGGTTTCCTTTTTTTGTTTCAGTTTTTTGGGGCTTTTCTTTTTTATACAGATGAAAAACTGAGACCTAAAGAGAAGACTTACTCAAGGTCACACAGGATGGCAGCAACAGCAATGAGAACTAAGCATGCAAGTCTCCAGAACCCCGTCCAAGATCATAATCACAGGACAGCTTTCTTCTGAAGGGATTAGAAAGTCACTGAGGCAAGGAGAAAAGGAAGTCAATGTCCTGCCCATTACCCTCCTCATTTAGTAAGTATCATTCTAAATAACCAGCTCCTCAGATTTTAAAAAGATATAACACAGCTTCATCCATTTGCTTAGTTACAGTTGCAGAAGTTTAAATGAACACTTTCTATTTCAGAGATCTGAAGACCAGCCTGTTACTCATAAAGCCACATTTAGTCTGAAACTATGCAGCTGAGTAACTCCGGTTTTACTCAGAGAGATACCGAACAGTTACTTGGACACTGTGGCGGTAAGTGTGGTTTGTGACAGCATGGCATCCTGGCTGTGGAGTGGCACCACTGGGGCTGCTGCATCTCACATTCCATGATAAAAATATCCACTTTAGAACAACAGTCCCTTGTGAATCCAGCTGTGATACAGCAAACAGACATTTCTGCTTTGTTTTTCTGCATGTTTTAGTAACTTCTTCTCTAAAACACGGAAAATATTTCAGGCAGAACCCTCTTCAAACTCAACACTTCCTCTTTCTCAGACATACATATGCAGAAAAATCTTAGAACAGAACATTGCAGATAATGTACATTATTCCCGGGAAGCTGTTCTCTTCCTTGACAGAGCAATGCTGTCAGACCAGGCAGAGGCTGCTTTGAAGGGAACTTGCAGCTGCCAGAAGGAGCAGCATTCTTTCCGTTACACAATCTGAGAAGATCAGAGTGCCACAGGTCTGCCGTTAGACTGATGTTAGGAAGATGAATAAGAAAATAAGCACTTCAAAGGAACACGCGCATGGAGGGAGAAACCAAAGCTACCAACATGAAACAGTGCATAGTACACACACCCCAAACACATAAACTAGCTCTTGGAAAATTCAACTGGAAGGCCGGTGGATCAAAAGTTTCTTCAGCAAGACTGCACAGCATTGCTGAAACAGAAATAAACACCACAGTCACGGTGAAAGAGGCAGATCAAGCGGTTCATGTTTATAACCTGAGAACAAAGCTGCTCAATGTGGACTTCAACTGCCAGAGGAGATGGATATTCTGTGGCCAGCATGGAGGAGGTCTGATCCAGCTAGGGCAGGGGACCTTTAGAATTCATAAGGCAAAGATAAGATTTGAAAACACTCCTTTGAGATGGCTACTTATGACGGAATCCAAGTATAAAGAACATTCAATTGAGACCTTGATAGCTGAGACCCAAAAGATCTGGCCTTCAAAACTGACAGTAGCAGTGAACATCTTGGGCAGGATTTCCACTCCAAATTCAGCTGTGCAAGGAACCTGTCATTGGGACTGAAGCACCCAGCTGTCCCCAAAGCCACCATCATGAGGCAAGCATGGACAGCTTCTGTGAGCATAAGTAACAGACCTAACCACAAAGAGAAGGTGAGACTGATACCAAATGCAGTCAGATAATAAAATCCTGGATGGAGAAGACTAAAACTTTTAGGTGAATGCCATCCTCTGTGCTGGATGAATTTCAGTATTAATTGCAATTTTCTTTGCTAGTGAGTGCAATAACCACAAGGCCTACCACAGGAAATGCCTCTGATGGACTGACTCTGATGAAGTAATTTTTTCTGAAATTGCATTCAGACTCTTGCCAAAAGAGAAGGTTTCGTACTGCCTGAGTTGTAGTCAGGTTCACTGAACAAGCATGCCCAAACTGGCATTAACAAATAGGATATGGAAAGAGAACCAAAGGCAAAGAAAGGAACAAACAGCTCATCTGGATTTCTGCCTCATGGTATGCAACAGAGGAAACACTCAGTGCACTCTAAGACCTGACTAGAAGACCTAAATATTTATGTGGAAGCCTGTGGATTCCTTTAGCTCCTCTGTAGACAGAGGATGGCCTCCTGCCCTCTCTGCTGCCTCGACTTTTCCAGTGACTGGTACTCCTACTTTCTGCTAAATCTTTCCTATATTAACACAGCAATCAATGATTTTTTTCCACTAACCCACCCCAGAAACCCACTACAAAACCGCCTATTTCTGGGAGGAGAAAGAAGCTAAGAAGCAACTCTGAAAAGCTCAGACAGCCTAGAAAAAACACAAACAAGCCACTGGAGCTATAAGGAACCCAGAGCCAAGTGCTACAACAGGGAAGCCTGTGGTTGATCAGCTCTGGAGAGCAGAACATTATAAAACACTTCAAGGGACATGAGGAGAAGGCCGCCAGCAAAAACAGCAACAACAAAAAATCAAAGCAATGCCTTGAAGTCTTTATGGGTTCCAAAAACTCCACACTGCTGCCAATCTGTGTGTTCACTATACTGTAAATACACACAGATTTTGGGAGAATTCACTTCAGACAGTTCTTTCAGTCCAAGTATCTTGGCAAACAAGTCAACAACATTTGTCTTTTTTCCTGGTTTTGCTAGCAGCGTAAAAGTTCTCTTTTCATTATAAGTGATCAAATGTAATGAATGTGGTGCCAAACCTGTCAGCCTGAATGGAGGGAGAGGGTGGAAAGAGCAGAAGTATTGGTAATATGGTACTCCACCATGTGCAGTCGCTTCTTTTACTGGCTTCAGCACAAATTTCAGTAATTTATAAATATCTGAATGCTCAAATATGGTCACATTACTGCCTCAGACACCATCCATTTTTCCTTACCAACAACATCAACATAGTCTGTAGAGTGGAGAATAGCCTACTGCTAACGTAGGACCTGGGATAACATGAAAATTAAATGTTGAAAAAAATCCAGAATGGCTAGATACACTCTGGTAGTACCTGCTTTGGAAAAATCAAGAGTCACATTATGTGCAGGCATCTCTGTAAGGGGAGCACATCAGGTGCCAAGCATCCCAAGAGGCCACAGCTAACATGACAGACATGCAGCACTTGGGGCAAAAGTGGCAAATTTTGACAGCTGCATGGTACAAGCTGAACCCTTACAGAGATGTATTACCACTAAAGACAAACTTCCTCCCGAACCTTTCACACATCCTCCAAACCTAAGGAAGATACATCAAAAAAAATCAAAAAACTTGAGCAATTAGTTGTACTGTTACTTTACCCAAGCTATCTTTTTCCTATGATGTCCGGAAGAACTGCATACTCCACAGTGCCTCATCCACATTCACATCCTATGCACCACAACACTGTTATTCCAGAACAAGCTTTCTCACTGCAGGGGTGCTGCGTACTGCCAGGTCACTTTAGAGCAAAAGCTCCTCCTTCACCAACACCAAAGCCACATTATTTTACAAAGTACCTTAACCATCTCCCTCCTATCGTTACAGAGCAGATTTGTCTTTTCACCTCCCTCCTTCCAGATCAGGGAACAGAAGGGAAGCTCTGACTAAAGTACAAGATGCTTCCCTTCCATGAACCACAAGATGAATGAAAAGGGAAAGGTCTCCACAACCCCCTCACACAGAGCCTAGCCCCACCCAGCACAGTCAGGCACTGCAGCCTGCTCTACAGCGCTCGGTCTTGACAGCCAGTGGGAACCCTTGGCCCACACAAACCTCTTACCAGACTGAAGATTTCTCAGCTTAGAAAGCCACAAGCTCATGTGAGAAGCAGTGAGCAGGTCCCACCCCCAGCAGTGCCCCTCCTACCCCAGCACCACAAACGTTACCTCTCTCCTTCCTGGTCTGGGCCAGGGTGACTTTTACTGAGAGCCCCGAGGCTCAGGCAGTGCAGCCTCATTGGGAGCAGACTCCTCTAAACATGGCAGCCATCAATGATACAGTGGGCATGGACACAATGGCTGGAATGATTTCCACACCTGCTTCTGTCCAGAGAAGAAAGGCCCTTCAGCCCCTTTCTTCCAGGCACCCAGACTCCAGCAGAAGGGAAAACTTACCTGAGCAGGAAAATTATGGCACGGGGCCTGCACTAACATGGTGAAAGTTAAAGAGGAATAAGGATTTACATTGATTAATGGCAGCAAAGCTTCTTCCAGAATTAGTCAGCCCAAACTGGGATAAGGCACCATTCTCACAGGTCAGAGTTCTGTGGTCTTTGACAGCAGTTTGGGTAACCAAAACAGTATGACAAGTTCTCGTCAGGAATTGTTTTTTTCGTGTTTGATTCTTCATCCAAGTAAAATGTTTATGAACACACAGAATCATTCCTGCCATAACAGACCAAGACCTGAAAGGGCTGAAGGGCCCCAAACAAGGGACATAGGCTACACAGCCGCTGACATTAAACACAGCTCTCCCAAGGACAGAAGAACCATAGACAGAGCAGAAGTCCATTCAATCCAGCCAATACCCTAACAGTAAACAAAACCAGATGAGCAGTAAAGAGTATCCTTGCTTATAAGTGATTAGCTAGCAACGATTTTTAGTTTAGAAGCCTCCTGAGAAGGTTTCTATATATTAAGACACACTTACTAAATATCTTCCTTGAACCTGTCCAAATTTCTCTCAGATCAGTACATACTTTTAGTATATAGCACCCTGTGACAAGGAATTCTATGCCTCAGTTTTCTGACACACAAACTACCCTCTTCCATCTATTCCAGCTCCTGCTTGCGTCACTTGATGCCACTCACTCATAGTCAAGAACAAGAACTGAGTGCATTTCGGCTTTTCCTTGGCATGTTATTCCCTTTCCAGTCACATCTTTTACAGACTGGCAAGTCCTAACCTACTCAGTCTTTCTTTGGAAAGAAACGGACAGAAGACATTGCAGATCTCTGATGAACCTCATTCCCTTTCTCTGCACCTTCACCAGATCCTTTTGAAGATGTGAGACCAGATCTGGATGTTATTCAGACAAACCCTCGTCCACACACAGTGATGTTCTCTATTTTGCTCTGGATACTTTGCTTTTGGAAGGAGGTTGTTCTTCATTTGCCTGCTATTCTGTAATGAGGTGATGATTGTATCACCTTAAGACTTTGCTCCAAAGCCATAATGATCAACACAAGAGCTCACTGAGCTGCGTAGGATGCTCAAATTATTTTCCCTGCACATCATATTTACCTATGTTGAGCCAGCTGGGTAAGCCAAAAATGCAAAGTCATGGAACTGTGAACTAATGTGATAATAATTTCTTTGTAATGTTACAAGCCCTAAAAAACACTCTAAGCATGAGATTACAATTTCTTTCCATATTTTGCAAGTAATTGTACTGATTCTGCATAGTTAAGATTGGATGTAAAAACTTCATTTTCCTTTAATTATATCCAAATTCTTAACATAACCACTGGTTTAATTTGACTATGGTGTGATTATATGTGGCATGAATAAAAATGTATCTTAAATCAAGTTTGGATTTGACACCCTTTATCTTAGTTGGACGTTATTTCTCTTTCATGGCGACAGAGAGGATATGAGAAATGAGAAAAAATCCTTTCCTTAAACATTCCACTTTCAAAGAATTTTCCGCTTTTGAGCATAGCATCTTAAACAGTCCCAGTGCTGTATCAAAGTCAAGGCTTTGCACCTTTGCCATGTGCCACAGCAAGCACTGCAGTCCATGGAAGGCCACTGCAGACTGGAGATGTTTGACACTAAAACTGACCAGGTTCTTCACAAAGTTGTGATTTCTAAGGAAGTCCCTAAGACTGGGCTGTAAGGCACCTCCTAGTCCTTAAAGGGCACTAACTTAACATGTTTTCATGTTTCAGGAAGCTGGCACAAAGAATGAATTTCACAGTACATGTCACAACTAGGAAACTGGGAAATTGCCACACATGTAACAAGCACCAGTAACTGTGCCAGGTACAGAACAAAGGCTCTAATGCAGCACATTAAACAAAATTCCTGCCATAAGGTTTCTTATTTCAAAGACAACGAGATGTAATTATTCCTGTGGTGTTTTTCTGAAAAAGTCATGTTTCAGGAGACATACAGAGAAATATGAGATGTGCACTGAGGAAGCAAAAATAAAACAACAGTACTGCAGGGCTGGGGTAAACGGAGGTAAGCAGAGGATTTAGGACATTTTAGAAAACAGACCAAAGTCAGCAAGGGAGACCAGAACCAGCATCAGAGGATCAACAAGAGGCAGATACAGGTCTGAACATTCAATCATTTAAAGCATCTGCATGTGTATTTCTTCCACATGGCCTGGTCAGGAAGTTGTGGAACTTGGAAAACTCTGTTGCAAACAACTTCCGAGGCATGCCAATCACTACCTAACTCACCATCCTGCCTGAAAAGTCCCTTTCTCTATCCTTCTCCCCACTCCAGCCCTTCTGCTCCCTCAGGGGCAACACACAAGAATTGTCACTGCCGCTGTGTGAGCCTTTACTCTGAAGCGTCTCTGGTGCATCAGTCTGGAATGATCCATGCACTTCTGAATGACAGAACATTTTAAACAGTGTGAGTCTGGGGCAAAGTCACATTTTAAACAGTGTGAGTCTGGGGCAAAGTCACATTTTAAACAGTGTGAGTCTGGGGCAAAGTCACTGGCAAAATCACTCAATCACTCCTAACACATGTGTGATCTACACAGCCAACAGCCTCTGGCCAGGGACTTCAAGACCACCTTACCTGACATTTGCAAAAAATCTCCAGGAATCTGAATTTGAAAATCCATAATTCAGTATTTTCAGAGAAAAATTCACGAAAAGAATGCATATTCCTCATGGTACATTGACTCTCACATAGTGATTTCAAAAAGGTCAGATTTTTGTCTAATATAGCCTCTAGCTCCCACTGTAGAAACTGTAAACAGTTCCTTGTCCCCATTGAGTCTCATCTCTTGCTATCCTAGTCCAGCCACAGATAGAGCATGCTCAGCTCAGCGCTCACAATAACATTCCAGGTTAAATACAGCTCCAACTCTGTACCAAACAATGCAAATCCCCACCCCTGCCCTCAGTGTGCCTCTGCCTATTGCTGCACAAGGTGGACCTCTTCTGGTGAAGAGCTTGTGCTCCAAAACACCTGGTTCCACTAGCCTTGGCTCAGCAGAAGCCTACAGGGATCACAGCATTATACAGCTTCTTTTAAAAGTAACTAAAGTCGGAGGCAGGGTTAAGGGGAACACAAACCAGAGAGAATCAGAGCCCATGTGTGAGTCCTTACCTCAAACAGCGTCAGGCTTTCATCGTTCAAGATGATTCTGGGAGGTGCAACAACTGAAGTTAAAAAACAAGTTATAAAATAGGACCACCTAGCAACCAGAACATCAAACACAGGTATGGGAGGCATCCCTGCTCTCCGAAGAGGTGACATGTTCATATGTCCACAGATGCTGCTTTTTAGGCAGAAGCATAACATGGCTAAGGAGCAGGTTACACCTTCTTTGCACGGTGAAGCTGCATTTTAGGGAAGGGATTCCTTCCCAGGTCATATCTCAGGCATCAACATCCCACAGCTAGATAGTCTTTGTAAAGTAAAGCCAAATATTACCAACAGCACTCACACAAGTAAAATGGCAACTCTGCATCAGCAAGGTGGCTTCTTACAAAGTCTCTCAAAATGCCAACTGTAGGAAAAAAGAGAGAAAGGTTTGCTAAATTATATTTGGTTCTTCAAGTGTTGAACAAGAAGGCTAACTTTTAACAGCATAAATGCCCTCTAGAAGCTATGGAGATTACCTTTTCCTCCAAAGTACACAGTTGCTATCACAAATTTCTTGTAGAAAAAAACCCAAACAAAACAAATCACTTTAACATGCTGGTCCCTTGGAAAAATCTAAGGATCCCTACAAAATTATCAAAAAAGTTTGTGCAGGTAACCATGGCTGACAGCTGAAAATAAGAAGCTCTCCAGTAATAACAGTAAAAGCTACTTGGTGCATGGTCTGATTGCTTTTTGTGAACTGACAGAGCCATAAAGGTACATCCTCTCTTAGTACAGTTGATAAAGTTTTTTTTTTTCTCCTTCCTGCTTTTTGGGGTCTGTTTTGGATTGGGGAAGGAGGTGTTGTGTTTTCCCCAAAAACGTTTTACGGATAAACTCAGAGGAAGTCTCCAAATACATCCCAGTAACACATCATTTAGATATAAACAAGGGGATAGCAAGTGGGACAGCTTCCACACAAGGACAAGTATTTTGTCATCTCCACCAGGTAGTCCTTAGCTAACTTAACTATCCCAAAGTCTCTTCTTAGTCCATTCCTACAATGACAGTGTAACTACCTACTGCTGCTTTTTCAGAGCAGCTTTACTTTGCCAGGCAACAGAAAGATCTGCAAAGACACACTCTCTGCTGTCATGGTGGGAGCCATGAGTTACAGCTGCACAGGCTTGAAGGGGTGATCAGTCTTACCAGTTTCAGTGGGATGGAAGAACCCCTGCAGAACATGGCGGTCTGGAAAACGAACTCTCAACACCACCTAAAGCAGAGACAAAGTCAATTAGGACAGTGGTTTATCACTCTATGACACCTGTCTTTGGCTTAGAATCTGCAAGATGCTTTTTGTTGTTTTTTTTTAATGAGGAGACCTGAGATATTTACAGGGATAGAAGATCAACCTGGCTTACAGTGTTGTAAGTGCTGTGCAGCTTCTCAGGGAACAAGGGCTGTCTGGTTTTCAATGGGGGCACAAGAGCTCACCTGTCAAAGCACTACAATGGAAAATGCAGCAGCACTTGCTCAGAGAGTAGGAGCTCCCTCTACTAAATGATGCACAAACAACAAAGACAGTCCCTCATGTACAGGTGCAGACAGTTTATTGACATCCTAATGCATCCACAGCAGGAGGAATCCTGACATACCTCTCTGACCTTTGTACTTCAGCTGGGTCACAAAGCACTTAACTTGAGTACTGCCCAAGGACCATAGTTACAGAGTAAAAAAAATCCAACTTGTAACATTGAATCACTTAACTTTCAATGAGATTCTAACAAAATGTCTACAGAGGCAAGCAGGAAGGCTCAGTCATACCGACTGATGTGCACACAACAGAAGGGTTTTGAGACATCTGGAACAGAACAGAAGCAACTCTACTGCCTGTCCCTCAACCAGTGACATACTACCATATTACAGCACAGCTGTGCTCACATGGCACAACTGTTACGTAAGTCCCACAAACAATCAATAGGGATGAGATTTTGAAAAATCTTCCTATAAGTAGCTTAAGGGCCTGTTGATCACAACTGAATCCCAAGGTACTCAATCCACAAGTCTGGACTAGCCAGAGGGACTGGAAAATGAACAAATACTACCTTTGGGTAACGCTCCAACTTCTCCTTCAGCTGGGACTCCTTCAAAGACTTTGTCATCAGTGGAGCTTCTTCCAGGCGTTTCCTACAGACATGAGAAGAAGGCAAGTTGTCTGTAATTTTATGATGTAATTTTACGATGTATTTTTACCTTATTAAGCCGGCAGAAGACCCAAGCAGGGCTGATGAGAACGGCTCAACTGTTCGCTGCATCTCTCACAGCATTTTCCCCACCTCCTGAAACTACTGAACATCAGCAACAATACTATATAACATTACTTTTGTTGCACAAGTTTAAAAGTAAGTTCACGACAGCAGATGCAAGAAAAGATCCTAAGAGGACAGGAAAGTCTGCTTAGACTACTCAAGAAGAGATGGACTTATTAATTCAATGAAGTAGAGACTAGGGTTGGACATGATTACTCCATATGGGCAGAAGAGCTACTGAACTTGAAAAAGAATGCTGGCACAAAAAAATAGTAAGTATTAATTAACAACAGGAAAGAAAATGAAAAGCTTCAGATCATTCAAGAACTGCCATTGTGGACTGTTATTAAAAGGAACAGTGGGTACAAAATAAAAGTCTTCTTGTATTTAAGATGAAAAAATAAATGTAAGAAAATAATTACATATTTGCCCATAAGAAAAGAAATTAGCTTAGACCAAACAAATCCCATGCTCAACTTTAGTACCTTTTCTTTGTTTGCAAGTAACTGATGTGTAACTTGCCTTTATTTTTATCCCTGGCTATAAGGGAAAAGCATCAGCAAATTTGGAAATTGGGTATTTTTGGGGGGTCTGTATTCCAGTAATCCCCAATCAAATGACCCTACATTTGTACCACTAAATACTCCAGACCCACAAGCAGCACAGCAATTTTCAGGCAATATTCTGTGTATTCAGTGGCCCGTGGGAAAAGAATCAACTAAGTAAAAAGTTCAACTTGGACTTGGCTATAGCATAAAGGAGACTGTTCCACAGTCTTGGAGAGTTATTGTAATGTTTAAAGGAATGCTTTGATCCACTTGAAACGAAATACATTCATGAAATTAATTTCTTTAAGGAACATACAGACAGCAAAATGCTGTTGTGACAGGAAGGCCAGTTTATCTTCATCTGAGTTTTTATTGAACTGAAGTTTGGTTAAGTAAATTCATGAATATTTGAAAGCAAGCTACCTGAACAGTGCAATACATTGTTAGTCAGCTTCCTGTAATTGCTCTGTGTGTGTGTGTGAGTGCCTGCTACAAACATTCTCAAGTCTTGACTTGTGGCTAAGTTGGTCTTTCTGATGAGGTCTAATAAAAGGTTAATTCTGTTACTTAGAATATAAGGTGTTTCTTACTGCCCAAAAATGCAACAAGCTTTGTTGATCACTGTCACTCTGCTCAACAATAGGACACAGCAAATCTCACTCACAGCAGAAAGGGAACTTGCCTTTCATTCTGAAGCTGTGCCAAACGTTTCCGTACATCATCCACTGTGACTTCAAAAAATTCATCAGGAAGCTCTTCTGGGCCATCAGGAAGTTGTTCCAGTAGGTCTAAGTGACATATAAGGGGCTCTCGTTCTACAAGCTACAGAAAAAAAAATGCACTTCAATTAGTTTTAAATGCATTGTTTTGCTTATCTTATAAGGTTCCTGAAAAAGAGTAAAAGGACAGTATTTGCAAACTGTCTTTTGACCTGTTCAGCTCTCTGAACTAAACCACTGCAGGGTTTCATTGCACACCTTTCAAAATTCTGCCCTGGTTTCTGGTTTCTACAGAAAGATCCCTTAAACTGTGAAACTCTTTTGTTTTGCACTTACAAAGCAAGTACCAGAGATCAGCCTTTGCTGCATCAGAGCACAAAGATGCAGAAGAGCAGTGCTCTGTAGGCATCAGCTGCAATAAGGGTACTTAATACATTTACTGGCAACTTCCCTACATACCAGAGCTGAGAGCAGACACTCCAAGCTGCACACAGACACCCCTCTCACCTGCCCAGCAGGGCACAGAGAGCCTGGCTGCCTGCTCCCCCAGCCTCCAGAGCCCAGAGCTGGGTGTCATGATGGCAAACCTTCCAGTGCAACTGGGCCTAGCATAGAACTGCAGTTGCAGTTATGAAAAAAATCAAAACAAAACAAGCCAATACCAAGACTCACAATCCCCTAAAAAACCCAAATGGAATCCCCAACCACTGAGATCAAGAGCATTTGCCACCTCTGCAGGCAACAGGACTTTAATGGATCTCTCCCCAGGAAAGGTTATATTCTGACTACTCTTTTGCCCAAAGCAGCAGCCTGCCTGCATGTGAATACAAACCATGGCCAGAGTCAAGCATACAAGAAACAGTTACACCTCCTGGCTCTGAAACAAGCCAAACTTTTTAAATTCCAAAACTGTTTAAAGGAACAAAGCTTGCAAACATAGAGAACAGCATACTGAAGGCTACAGGAGATGCAGGGAGGACACAGTTTGTGGCTGAAGAGGCTCGCAGGAACAAACATTTTGGTAGTTAATCCAGCATTTCTTCCCAGTCAGCTGCCAGTTTAACAATGCCACAGGTTCTGTGAATGAACCCGTTGCCCATTTCTTCTCCCCTCATTCTCTCATACAGTCTTTACAATGCTAATTAACACCCGGATGTCTTCCCTCCATCCACTCACTCCTCCCCCAGTTGCCAGTGCCAGGCACTGGTAACTTGGGAACAGGAGTCTTCTCAATTGTCTAAAGCATAACACAAATTACAAGGCAATGTTCACTCTACTTGTGGGCACTAAAGGGTAATTTGAGAAATTAAAAGATCGAGGTTGTGTGGGTGGGACCTTTGGCTACTTTTAGAAAGTTGAGCAGGGTCAGCCCAAACGAGCGGGTAAAGGAGCCTGACTGCAGCTTACCCCGAGCTGGGGCGGGGTGGGAGTGCCAATGCTGCAGGAAGGACCCCCACGTGCCCAGGACCATCTGCAGGGAAGAAGCAGGCTGCACCATGATCTCAACCACTGCCCACTGATGCTCCAGTGAGGGCACATCTATGGCAGAGGCCAGACGAGAATTAATCAAGCCTCCCCAAGAACCAGGTGTACTTTAATCTCCTCAAACAGGCTTGAGTTTCATTTATTCTACACATGTAGTGAAAGCAGACATCCTCTGAAAAAGCCCAAACCCAAAAGACTGAGGAGGCATATCCTACGGTATGTTGTGAAGGGTGCTAGGATACAATGGAGAGAACTCCGAAGTCTACATTAGCAAATCCTAAAGCTACCATTTAGTATTGGCTCTAAAAAGTACTTTAGTTAATCCCAACAGCAGTGGGATTCCACAGGGAAAGGGCCAGCCCCTATCCAAATTATAGTGACAGCTAATGGCATCTGCCAAGGCATTGGCAATCATAAGATGGCACAAGGCAGACACATATTCCAGTCCTAAGTGTTCACTCCTCTTCCTTGCTGTGGGCTCCAACAATCCTAAAGCGCGGACAGAATCCAAAAATTAACTTCCCACAATGATTACAAAAGAGACTCCAGGAATACTAACCCACTTCTCAGCCCACTGCACACACAGTGTTTTCTGCAACTGTGATAAAAGATAAATATCTCCTGTAACAATAAATGGCCACCACACGGATGTTCTACTTTCCATTATGTAAACTGGAGGAAAGCAAGCAGTGCCTTTTGCTGTCCTACTTCTTCCAGGAGCCAAAGATGCTGTGCTAAGGTTTGGCACCTTCCTTCTTCAAAGTCTATTCTTCTATCAAAGTTGAAATGTCAGGCACTTTTCACCACGAAGCTGAAGCCATATGTTCACAGAAACATGTACAAAAGTGCAGCCTATGTGACAAAGTCAGGTGTCAGGAGGAATGCAGTTCACTCTGTGGTCACCACCCTGGTCCCAGGGAAGTAGGTAAGCTGCAGAAAACTCTTATGATTTAAGTGAAATAGTGGTCATTGTGCTTTTCACAGCAGCAAACTCTCCTCAGAGACCCACTTCCTCCCCACCACCTCTGGGAGCTCTAATCTCATGGTGAATCTGGTTTAAAGTTACCTTCTAATAATTAACATTCTGACATCAAAGTCAGCTTGCAGCTGTCTGTAAACCATCTTTAGCCCAAGAAACTAAGGGATGCCGGCACAGATTTTATCCAGCCTCTCTTCAGCTTCAAAAACCACACACAGGCAAAGCATTAATGGGAAGATTCTTTTACAAAAATGGACCTTTGATGTTTAAAAATAATTTGTTTTGTTTTGGGTTTTTTTCCTCAGGACTGAAAAAGGACAAAAAGCAGATGCCATGTGGCTAGCCCTGCTTGGCTGTTGCTGCTGGGAGGAGAGTGGAAGATGGCAGGAGTGGAGGAGGGAACAAAATGTAATCAATCAGCAGCAAAAGTAACAGAGATCAAAGGGCTTGAAAGCAGCCGTCAAAATCACATGCTGATTAACACAAGGACACAACTCCCCCAACAGAATCTGCAGCTGCTTCCAAAGCTGCTCTCAGAGTGGAAGGGCAGCTGGCTCCAGAAATGGCTTGAACTAGACTGTGACTCTGAGAAAGACATCAGTTCATGTGAGTCCTTCAATCACCACCACTCAGACCATGCCCAAAAGCACAGCTCCACATCAAGCTGTGAAGTCAGTGAAATGATGGAGTTCTGCCTCTCCCACCAGTGCACAGAGAAGTGTGGGCAACAAGACTGGTGAAGGATGCCACCACAAACCCTTGCACTTCTCCCTTCCCAGACACAATGGAAATTCCTCCTTTGCAAATCCCTCAGACAAGAGTGCAACTGAAGCAAGCAACACATGACACTGGACAAATCACCCAGCCTACTGTTTAATTCTTCATGTTAAGGGTCTATTCTAAAAGGTTAAATAACACTTATTAGACAGACTCAAACATGTTTTTAATATACTGAAATATTCACCACTGCAGGTTGGCATAGCCTTTTTCTACTACTTTTGCAGTTCATGACTACTCCAGAGTCCTTTCCAGGGTCTGGCTTCTGTTCCTAAACAATTCAGAACTCATCAAAAATAGGCTGCAACCACAAAGAAGTCAACTAAGGTACAGTCTCTACATCAACATGAAAGCATCCAGAGTCTTGCTAAATTTCTCCTGAACTAAGCTCCCTTCAAAGCTCCCCAGGCATCCTTTCCTTCTACTTATAGCTTTCTATTGTTCAGTCCTGTCTGGATCAGACCAGAGGAAATTCAAATCTCCAACTCTAGGAGGTACCAAAGAGTCGGAAACAACAAAGGGAATCTCTGAACATGAAAGTTGGCCCCAGTGATGAGCCAAAGGAGCAAGAAGAGCTGCTCACTGAGAATCCAGTATGGGAAACTCTCAGGGCATAGTAACAAGGAGTAAATTATTAATTGAATGCCTCATGTACTCCATGTTACACTACTTGCCAGACATACCCAACCTTCCTGAAAGCATTCAAATCTATACAGCTGCCCTACAGAAAACACACTTCAATGTCATTCCCAGGTCATTCTGGGATGGCATCACAGCACTTTTCAGCCATCAGTTCTGGTATCACAACATGGGCTCAAGCATTTTTAATTTTAACAAACACAGTTTTATTTCAGAGATACCCGCAATGGTGAGATGTGCAATCTGTCTTTCTGGGAAATAGTTAGAGAGAGGTAGACTATTTAAGAAGCAAGGTATTTTAGATTAAGACAAAAAACACTTCTATAAGCAGCAGAAATACAAAAGGAAAAGGATGGAAGGTTTCTGCTTCATCTGCGACACTAAGAAAATTAAGTCACAGGGCTCAGGTAACAAAGTGGGCATCTTTTCATGAAATCTGAGGCACTGAGGTGGAGGATCTTCTGGATTGTGATTTAATGCAGCTGTGTTGCCTCTATTTGAACTATTCATCAAGGATACCTAGAGATTCAAAGTTTTGCCTGCCTCTGGACAGCAAATTCTTAAACTCAAATCCTTCTTCCTTCCCACTTCCTTTCTGAACTCAGGCAGAACTATACGTCATCAAGGCACCTAATCCTGTGACATAGGGAAAAAGTCCTAAATCTGGAAACATCTTTTTCCTCATGGGAGTGTAGCCTCAAGCAAGGCAGGATTAAAAAAAAGCCTTTGTTGCCCAAACTGCAAACATGTTTTCCCTTACCTGTTCTTGCTCCCTTCGCAGTTCTTGGCAGTTCTTAGACTTCTTTGGCTTAGAAGGGCCTCCAGGACTGGAAAAAGTTGTTGGCAGCTTTGAAGACGGTACAGCTACAGGGGAGTCCCCCAGATGCTCTCCATCCCCAAAAAAAGGGACAAATGGGGCAGGCTCAGGTTCTGGGGAATGCCATAGATCCTCCAAGCTAGCAGGAGAATCTTTAATTGAGTCTTGCTTGTGTGTGCAGCTGTTTAAAGATATAGCCACATCCCGGTGCTCCAAGTCCTTTGGAAATGTGCTTGCTTGAGGTAGAGGCACATCCACTGCTTCTTCCACAGAGCCTCGCCTCACTGTTGGCTCATTACAAGGCACCATGGCACCCACAACTTCCTCCCCACCAGATGAGCTGCATTTCTTCATGACAACTCTTAAAGAAAACACCAAAAGGAATAAAATCATAATCCTAAGAGTACTGCCCTCCCTATTGTCAATGTGTCCACGACACAAAGACAACAGATGCCTCAAATACATCCTCATTTAACAACTTTCTTCTTCCAGATGCTTAGAGAACAAGCTCCAGTTACTGTGAAGTGTGGGGTAGAGGGTCAGGGGGTTGTGCAAAACAACCGAACACAGACCTGCTCCTCTGGAAGAAAACTGTCTTTCAGAGAAAAACAGCACTCAGTTGTAAAGCACAGCTTCTAATCACTCCTGCCTTCGGTACCTACTGCAAAGAGATGGCCAGGAGATCACAGAAAGGTTTTCCCTGCCCCAAACTCACCACTCCCGCCTCCCCGCCAAAAAAGCCAGCAGGGCCTGAAGACGCTGGAAGTTAAGTGCCTAAGATCCAGAGCAGGGAAGAATGAAGTGGTAGCAGATTGCCCTCTCAGAGAGCCTTTTAACTTTGAATTGTCTGTTCCACTCAAAGAAGAAAGAAAAAAAAAAAAAAGAAAAAGAAACAAACAAGCAAGCTCTTTTAATCTGCACGACTGGTCAGTGCTAGCATCTGCTGCTGTGCGAAGCACATCTGGGCAGCAGTTTGAGATAAACAGGCAAATGCAATAATTTCTGAGTGCTGCAACGTTTTAGTTTGGCATCTTTTTCTGTGACTTCTTTTTTTCTTTTCCTTTGTCTTTCTTTTGGTACTTGAAACAAAATAAATTCACCATCAGAGTGGAAAGGGAAAATAAAGAGGCCAAACTTTGCTTCTCCCAACCTGACAATGGCATTGCCTCCAATCAGGCCAAGCGATTTCAGTGTTGTCTTCTCCAGGGCATCTTTTCCTGCTATCTGCAACAAAAGGAGGAGAGTAATTATGGCCTCTGATTTCCCAGGAGAGCATGTAAACCTCTGTACAGAAAGAAGCCTGCATCCAAAGAAACACCACACAACACAAGATACAGGTGAAAACACGCTCCTGCAGCTGGAAATCAGACCTGAATCCATCTGTATCAACCTGTACTGTTTTACCAAATTCAGAGCTTTTTAAATCATCTCAATGGAAGATGACCTACATGTATTTTCTTCCCATACACACATCCAAGTGGGATCCAGCTACAGCAAAGCTACTTTTATGTCAGAAGTTAAACGACAGGCAACATCTCAGAGCTGCAAGACAGACGATTTCCTTACATACACCTCCTATCCGTCTGTAATGACCTATTCCAGAATAAAGACAATCTGCCCACAGAGGTCAGTGGGAAGTAAAGGGGACAGCTAGGGAGAGTGAATTCCATAATATCCACATACAAAATATTTAACAAAACATTAACAGCAAAAGATCAAAACAGAGAAAAGCAAATATTTACTAAAATGAAAACACTGTTTTGACTCAAGCTTTAAAAGAAATTGGAAAGAAAAACACAAATAGGTCATTGAGCTCATTTTATGGGCTCAGAGGTCTCAACGGCACAAGGTTACGTTCCAAGAGAGCTTTTTTCCATACAGACACGTCATGCTTTGAAAAGACCAACATTTTTCTACTTCCCCTCTCAAGAAAGTTCAAAAGAAACACTTTCCAGGTTGGAAAGCAGAGCTAAGTTTTCTTATGTTTTAGGGACAAGAGACAGTTGAGAGGCCTTTGCTGTCTTACCTCATCTCGCATGTAAATACAGACTGGAGACAATTCACCATGCTGTTCCATCAACTCCCTGCAAGAAAGAGCAAAACACTGCAGCATCTGCAGAACAGCCCACCCCCTCCAAAACCAGTGCAGAGTAACAGTACAAAGTGAAATCAGCTGGCAACACTGTCATCCATGTTTCTCCATGGAGTTCACAGTTCACAGGATCACTGTTAGACATTAGGTAAACAATTTGCTTCAATGCATTCACTTTTTCTTAAACACATCCTAAAAGTTTAAAAACAAAGAAATAATTAAAGTAAATTCTGAAATTAGCTGATATTACTAGATAAATTTAGCTCATCACTGTTCCTGTGCCTCAGTACCCAATCTGAAACATTATTTAGTTGTATTTTCTCTTTTTAATCCAAGTTAAAAACTTCATTATGGTTTAGACCAAACTTTCACTGGGGAGAGGTCCACTTCTTTTCACATATGTGCAGCAACAAACAAAATTAAATCTCGCTCTAAAGCAGATCAATTAAGAACAAGAAACTTGCCTTAGTATCATTTTAAAAAAGAAAAGAAAAAGCAAATAAACAAAAACAAAGAGCATAAACTTTCATATTCTGGAGACCATGAAAAAAGTAAAGCCAAATGAAAGGCTGCCACTGTAGACAAAGTGAAAATCAACCCCTATTTAAGCATTTCAGTGATGAAGGATACATATGAGCAATGATCCAAACTCCCAACAGCCCAATATCTGCAGAGGAAGACAGAAGTGAAGGACCCATAGCACTGAGATAGGGAAAAACCAGTAAGATGCTACTCTTTCCATTTTCCTCTAGATAAACAATTCTGAGACATTCCAGTAAAAGAGAAGCTTTATTATATGTTCACTTGATTAAATACGAAAGACGGACAGGGAAAATACAATCACAGCCCATCACAGCAAGTCTCAGTTCTCATCCAGCCAAGACAATGTGATTGCAAAAGAGGAAAAAAAGGGATTGACACTTTCAGCAAGAAAACCTCTAATGTCTACAGAAAAGTAAGAGGCCTTACAGAATTAACCAGTACATTATGCTGAAGCACTGGAATCAGTGAGAGCATTATATTCAACACCAGAAGAAGCTCTGTCACTTTGGTCTCCACCTTCAGCAAAGTGAAATTCAAACTGAAATCAGATGAGAATGTGGTAAAATAAGAGGTTGAGGAGAATACTTTGTTTCTCACCTCAAGCATGCCAATCTAAAAGGTGACCAGGAAAACACTGTCTACCCTAAGACAGTGCTGGTTTGGAAAGATATGTCTGGCTGAATACTCAAAAGTACTTTTTCAGAAGTTTCAAATTCAGACAATTCAGCCTAGCTCAGCCTGGGAAACTACAAAAGGTGAGAACATTGCCCAGGATATTCCCCATCTACACAATGAGAACTGACAAGATTTATCCTTCTCCATAGACCCCAGTAGCTCTTCTTAGCACATTCTGTCTCAAACTCCCTGTACTTGCAGTTGCACCAGGATGTCCCTTGGTAAAGAGCTGTATGTACCCTCTGCACTGCAACAGTTGGTTTATCATGAAACACAGAACAGCTGTAACTCCTCCTCACGTGGTAAACTCCCTTGATCTTACTGCTCTCTACAGTCCAGTCTGGGGGAGGGTAGGTGGGGGGGAACGGCTTTCCATTCACCCCACCAGGAAACCATCACCTATCACCTGTGACGCGAAGAGAAACCGCCTCTCTGCAAAGCAGATAAGGAAATCCACCTTGAAGCCCAGGAATATGACACATCCTTGCTCACCTCCTGAGGCCTCTGGAGCCAGTTCCCAAGGTCAGCTTGGTATTTTATGCCTGACTACACCAGTGTTTGGTACTGAACACCTAAGGAGCTTTGCAAATGACTGTCTTACAGGGTTATGTGAACACTTACACTTAGCTGTCTCTTCAGCCACCAGATTCTAGTCCCTGCAGTGAATGTCACAGGAAAAAACAAAACCTGCAGGAGCCTAGCGGCCTGAAAAATACTCCAGTAGTTTTCAGTGAAAATTAGAAGTTTTGGAAAGATATTTCTACTTCACATTACCCTGCATTGTTTGTAATTCCGCAGCAGCAATAATAACCCCACTTTCGCCTAAATACATCTGCAAAATATTGATCAACTTGGCATTCAAGTGTCACAAAATTTAAGCAGAAACTCAGACTGCTTTTATCTAGTACATTAATTACACTTATACTTGTACATTCAGGGTACATTCCCTACCTTGTGCCTAAATTTGCGAGCATCGTAACTGGGGCATGGAACAGGGCATAACTCTAAGAACATGATGTCAGTGATCAATGCTTGCTGCATTATGACTTTTCCTGGAAAGGAGTTTAATGAACAGAGACCCACCACTTAAAACGTTGTGCCTTCAGCATCACATAATTTAAACACTTCTATTTTGAGATGCAATATTACCAGAAACAAAGTTATGTCAAGGAGTTATGCAGGAAAAGGATCGCTTAAGTAATAGTCAAGATCTACTCAGTCAACCAAGCATCTGGTTCTGATGTGACTGCACATTACGTGGTCTGTCTGCACTGTGGCCACGCTGACTGCTGCTCTTAGAAAAGCTGGGAACTCCACAAACAGACATGCAATATACCCAGCCAGCAGGGAAAGACCACCTTAGGACACAGGTAACATTTTCTGTTATGGTAACAAGGAAATAACCTTTTGCACTTTAGCAACCTGCTTGCCCAGTAGAGGATCAGAGTCTGCATAACCAAACAGGACTTATTGCTCTCAATGCAGTAGCTCCAACTAATGTTCAGTTGAGTATCACCATATTCACAGCTACATAACAACAACAGCTTTGTCAATATTATCTCAGTCTTTCTGTTACATTCAAAATGCTTCCTGGAGGAGCAGATTAGAAGAATATATATACAATCACTGTATTACACCATATTGTAACACATACCTATTTAGCCCAGCATGAAGTGACAAAAGAAACTGAACTGAGAGGGAGTCAACCAGCCTATGAAGTGGAAAATGAAGGGAAATAACCACTAAATTCCATGAAAATTCATCAAGGACATTTAAACTTGAACTCAAAACTCAGCTACAATGACATGCAAGTGAAACCAAAAGCCACTCAGGATTGAGAGCACCACTGGAAAATTATGATACTCAATCTTTGAGTAATTCTCAAGAGCCAGAGAACATCAACCATTTCCAGTTGAAGGATGTGAGGGACCAAATCTGTTAAGCACAAACCAAAACTGAGATGTCTGGTTTAATTGTAGCAGTCTATATGCCATCTTGATCAAGTGGTTACAAGCTTGCAACAGTACAGTGGTATGGGACAAGGCGGGTCACAAGGAAACTCAGAGGTAGAGCACATCCAAACAGAGCAAGCTACAAAACCACTCCTGAGGGTCAGGTCTATCTCAGGAAAGTCAGCAGCTGAGAACTACTTCCAGACCAGTTGCAACATATTCCAAGGAGTTTATAGTACCAAGACTGTAACACCGCTACTTCAGAACACTTCTTCCAGCCGCCACAACAAATCCCATTGTGCAGAAAGTAAGAGACACACCAGAGTATCCAAAATATTATATTCAAGTCTCAGATTATGAAACACAGTTAACTCCCTGACTCAAGATGAACAAACAAACCTACACTAGAATAGGGTTGCCTATTTATGATCCTGTAATTAGTTACTCTCTTTCAGGAACAAAAAGCACTATACAATGCTTTGCAGGAATCAAGAGATTAAGTTGCTCATACAAAAGAACATTGTCTTGTGATACAAGACCCAGGCTCCAACCTCCTTCACTTCTCTGGCAGCAGTACCTGAGGAAATTCCCAAAGCCAATGCCTGATGATGAAAGGCAGGGGGAAAAAAAAAAAATCTTGTCTCAATTGGAGAATTGGAACAAAAGATCACCTGAGTGCCTTTAGCACACCATAGCACGTTACTGCACTCAGACTTCTCCAGACAACCCAGAAAAGACACTCATCCTCACCTTATTTTCAATAGGTTTTGCTTCCAATTAAGATTAGCTGTATCCCTTGAGGAATCCTCAATAACGTGAACAAAAGATAAAGGAGTGATGAGACACAGAGAAACAGTAAAGAATCACAGAAAAGGCAGACAGAACAGCCCAGGGAATAAAAACTTGAATATCAAGCTGCTGTCTGTCAGGAAGGGTAGATGGCAAACATTTAGGAGAAAAAAAATCTTAGACACCCTGGAACATGTCCTCACCAAGGCCCAATAGGAAAGGAAGCCAGTTGGACTTATAGAATGTGGTTTCATTCACTTTTCCAAAAAATGCTTTTCACTTCTATCCAAGCAACTCTTTGAAGAGTCTTCTAAATATATGTAGAAAATATCAAATGGATGACCCCATAGAAGTAGTTAAGAATCATAATGACTATCAAAGATGTCCCTGAGTGTCCAAAGTGCAACTGCTCTATGGACTGTTGTCCATAAAGCTGCTGAAGCTGCAAGGCAGGCAAGAATGGGAGATAGAAACGCAGGCTTCTTGCTCATAGGGCAGACAACACTGTGCCCTCAACCAGCCTCTGAAGCACAGACTCCACGCAAAGATCCCCAGAGACTTATTTTTGTCTAACTCTTGGAAGCAGCAGGCTCCTCCTCCAGCTGCTGCTAATCCATTACATGCACCCACTGAGGCAAGCACACACATCAAACATACTGTCCTCTCTTTGATGTGCTGGTCTTCAGAAGGGGAACGGCAAGCAGATTAGATTCCTTCATGTAGTGATCTGACAGGGCCTGTAAACATCTTGTGCAAGGACTGCCGCATGCTGAGAGGAAGAGCAGCCCTACAATAGCTTCCAGACCGTCTTCAGACCCAATTAGCCAAGATGGATGCTGGAAACGCAGGGGAAATTCCAGTGGATTTAGAATACTTCCCCTCACGCACTTAGAGTGCCTGAGCATTCCAGGAAAACATCTCCAGTTGGAAAGTCCAAGGAAGGATTCAGCAAACATCAACAATTAGCCTACTAGTTAGTCAACTGCATCAAAACACATTCAACAGCAACTCGGCCCATTAAATCCATATGGATGGCTGTAGATCCAGCTTATTCTGTGACTAAATCACACACAGCACCTTTGCTGCTTGTGGAACTGAACCAAGATTGCAAAGTCCATCCAAACGTCTGAACTCGGCTTCCAGAGGGCAGAAAAGAGCAGCTGTGTTCTGAACTGAAGTTATGAATGCTTAGCACAGTGCAGCAGTTAGAAGCTTAAGAAGAGCAACATGCATATTAACTAGTAATATTACAATGACCTGCAATCAATAAAACCACTTTGAAAGAGCCAAATTTTATGAAAAGCTCAAAATTTAAACCAAAGAAACAATCAATTAATACGTGAGAAAGACAAACAAAGATTGTCATTGTCAATAATTACCGCCTCCAACCAGTCTAGCAGTCCCCAAACTGCAACAGGCACTCCTCTCATCACAGAGGGCGCAGAGGGCATAGTAAGGGACAAGAGGGGACTTAAAACACTCAGGAAAATTACACCTGTGTTTTTTGTCCTACCTCTTTCCTCAGTTAAAAGAAAGATAATTTTTTTATCTCTAGCATTTGCATGAATACTGCTCCTTTACTTATGAATAAATGTCACATTGTAGACCTGGTCCGTGATTAAAAACAGAATGGCTGTCACAGCTTCAAGGCTTCCTCTTCCAAACCATGAAAAATAGAAAAGAAGTGCCTTTCTTTGAGAAAACTTTATTACCTTGACATTTCAAAACAATACAGCCTTTTAAATCAAAGCTAAAGACAAGAGGAAGTACTCAATGTAGACTGGACTAAAATAATCAGATTTCTAACCCATGTACATATTCAAAGAATGTAGAACCAGAAATTCTTCCATTTAAACAGGATCTAATGAGTCTTTTGAAGATTCCACCTTAACCTGCTGAACGTTCCAGATTTTCTTGAAGAACTTGCACAACAGAAAGCCTTAAAAGCAACAGCAACCCATAAGAAAGAACCCCCTCCACTACAGGGAACTGCAGCACAGAAATACTGGGGATCAAGATCATCCAGGCTTGACACACACATCTCTAGCAGTAACTTAACTTCAAACAGGTTTGTGTAAAAGAAAGGTGGTGCAACTATGGATTGTCTAATCTGAAAGAGCAACGAAAATGCAAACATCTCTGTTATAAAGGAGAAATCACAATCAAATAAATGCAAATTCTACAAATCTGAAGGATTTAGCTGGGTCACTGTAACAAGTAATTAGTGGCATGCAGAGATCCATCCAAACAAGTACTTTCTCACTGCATTGCTCACCTGATCTTTGCAAAATGGTTGAGAAGTTCCCACAAGGTCTGTTGGCAGAGGAAGGTGTCTTGCAAACGGGAGCCATCATCTAGTTGTAATGCTATCCGAACCTATAAGAATACCACAATGAATTCATCAGAAAATTGAAAGAAAGCTTATTTTTCTTCACAACTTTTTAAAATATTTCAGTGCTTCCTGTTCATCTGTGCAGGCATTCTGGCCTGAATTCCTGTTTGTTGAGATGAATGGCTCCTGAGCATGGGGGAGGCCATCCTGGAATACTAACCAGCTTTCATGGGCCCCTCTCCCCTGCTGTATCTTGAACTGGAACACATTCAGAGAAAAGCCACTGCAAACATCCCAAAAAATGTGCCATCGTGAGCAATGGAGGTGTTCTATTTTATACCAGATGAAACTTTACAGTAAGGTTTTTCACAGCTATGTAAAACAAACTCCAATACCTCAGACATGACTGATGCAGCTGCACCATCTAAAACACCAACACAGAGCTTTGTCGACTTCAGCATCATTTTGCAGAACAACTTCCCTGGGACAAAACAGTTTACTTGCATATCAACACACAAAAACAATTAACACAGTTCCCATCTATCCTAAACAACCAGTCCAAAGAAATGACATTTGTAACTTGCAACTCACTAATGCTTCCTAACCATCGCATTTTGACATACAATTTAAGAGTGAAGCAACAAAAAATCTCAACAATAATTCCAGTCAGTATATTGAGTTCTTGAACACCTGCAGAAAAACGCAAGGGCCAGCCAGCAACCAATTTTAACAGGTCCTTTCCAACCTGGAATGAGAATATCCATGAACATTATCAGGTGCCGCACAGACTTTAGAGAATTGCTTCCCTACCTCTCCCCCACAATAAATCAATCAATCAATCAATCAATCAATCAATCCAAGGCATTTCTAAAGTGAACATATGCTGGGGTCAGTCCTGAAGCAATTCAAACTCCTGATTGTCCCAAGGGAAAAGTTTAGCAGCTAACCAAGAGATAGAGAATGACAGAGCACTTCAGGTGTTATCTTTACCTTTTAGAGAATATTCAGCCTTTTTCAGAAGGTCTAACTCTTAATTTTCCCCGACTAGCTCACCTGTCTAAAGAAAAATCATATAAAGTCCTGTAGCCACCAGATAGAACCTGGTTTCTCTAGTCAACTTTAGTTTTCAGAAGACCAAAAACTGGCCTTATTCCAGAGCCTGAGAAGGACATTAGCCCAAGACAGCCAAAGCCACTTTCTTTCATTCTGTGTTTTCATATGTCCCTACTAACACTCTCAGTGCAGCCTCTCACTGAGTGCAAGGTCTGTGTGCAAGCATGAGGGCAGGGGCTACAAAGAGATGGGAAAGAGACATCACACGTTCCAGCAATCCACTGTGATTTCCATGGAGGAATATGTTTGTCATCTGCCTTGGCTCCCACCAGTCCTCACAGGACTGCAAATGCTGATCTGCTGGAGACAGGAATTTTTCTACATAACGGAAACAGTGGCATCATTAATAATGAGCCGACAGTACAATGTCGTTTCATCGCACCACTAACACAATCTCCTGGTTTCTCCTACATGGGAGACAAGCCTTAGATTATTCTCAGCTACAGCAGAGCGATGACAGCTGACATCACCATTCTGTAAGAATCCAGCCCAGAAATTCAGACTACCACTTGCATCAGTTTTTGGGCAGCAGTTCAAAGCTAAACATGTCACGAAACTCCTGTTCAGTCCATTAGAAAAGTCTCTTCGAAAACCCCAGGGGCTATATACAATAATAGAGAACAGCGCCAATTATCGTCTAAGTTTACAAACATTTAAACAAGAGGCTGACAATTTTAACACCAGAGCTGTACTGATGGTGCTCCTGCGTCACCTGCCATCACAAAGGGAATTTGTTCCATTATTCAGTAAAGAATGGTCTTATAGGAAACAATGTTTTCCACACGCAAAGGCAAATCCAAAAGCCTTCTGTTTTTAAAACATCAGATTTGGTGAACAAACTCATGATTTACCAAAACCTGTATTCTCTCTCTAGGGTAACTGCTGTCACTACAGGAAAGTACACCTACTTCCACATACATAATCTTAATAGAACATAGAATAACAAAAGACACAGAATCAAATTCATCCCAACATTACCACAGCTAGCTGGGACGACTAGTCTGCATCTCAACTGCCACTACATCCCAGTCACAGTCACCTGGCTGTTATAAAATTCCCTATTTTTTAACACATACTCCCTGTGGCAGGGAACTGTCTTTAGTCAGTTGTTCTGTACAAAGTCTTTTCTTAAACTCTCCCAAGTGAAATTCTCCCAAGTAAAATCTGCTGAAGTTTGTGGGGCAGGGACTGTTTAGACTCCACTCTTCACATGCGCATTTGCTGCATCTCCTCACCTTCATGATACAGCAATCAGCACTCCCAGGGAAAGCTCACTTCTGCAGATTGTTCTGCTGAACTGCGACTAAATAGAAATAATTTACACTTCTATTAGCTCTTCTCTTTAGTGATCTAAAGTAATGATTCCATACTATAATACCTCTCTTAACAGTGAACAGTCTTTCTTGCCCTTTCTCACAATATAACTTCAGGGAAAAAAAATAAAATCATTTTCCTTCAGTACCTCCCAAACTGCATGCAAATGTCAGATATAGTCATCACTGCATCATTTCAAGAGAAACACTTTTCTCTGGAAGAAAAACTCCATTCCACTGCAACATTTCACTGAAAATTCTAAGCAGATGCTACTGGTTTGTGGTATTTTTAAAAGTAAAGACGTCATTTGAAGCACAAATGTCTTTCTACTCCCAAATCAGAAAAAAGGCATTAGTGCCAAAACAAAGAACATGGAAGTTTTACAGACAAAAATATGAACACCAGGGCCCCCCAAAACTATGTTACACAGTGAACTAAAGCAGAGACTCCAAAGCCTCCTCACACCGCAAAGTTCACTTTTCAATGTATCAGTTTCTCTCTGTGACAGCTAAAGCAACTGCCTTTAACAAACACCACTAACACTCCTTGGCTGACAGACATTAAGAGATCAGCACCAAGAGACCTGAAACTTACATGAAAATTGAGAAATTTCCTATGAGGAAGTTAACAAATAGCAAGATGACTGCTAGTGACAGACAAATTTCCATTCCCAGGCTAGTTAAGTAAGACCACACATCATTTTTACATGAAGAGTTCACTCTCAGTAACACCTCTCCACCGCTTGAAAAGTTAGGCCTATGGCCACAGGAATATGTATAGATTTTTACACTCCTAAGTGGCCATAATTGCTAGAGAAAACAGCATCCATAAGTCCTTTGCAAATAATACCAAACAGGGACATTTGGCCACTGATGAGCAGAGAACATGTCACAGAAGACTCTGAAGCTGTGTGAACACACCATGAACACCAATGCTGGGAAAAGAGGATTCTGTAAGAATCTGAGATTTAGTCAAAATACAGAGCTGGACAACAACAACTGAAACAGAAATTAGGAAAGGGAATTGAATTAGTCATCACTGATGTTTAACTTCTTAGCTATCCACGACTACTAGTTTTTCAGGTCCCCAAACCATCCCACACTCCTCCAGCACAGCTGCTACCCAATGCTCATGCAGACTAAGTAAAGACATTCAGCTACTGAATTACCATTTTCGACTGCACTGCAACCAGTCTTCAGCTGGTCTCTCACATAGGCATTGGCCATGCTGGCCTATGCTCGTGACCATTAGATCTGATGGGATCATATCAGCACAACTGCGAACTGAACAAATCAGGTCACATTGCGTAAATGAACATACCGTGGTTCCAGTTCCTGCTCTGTTAAACACTGGCACCATCTCCAGTTTGGCATTGTTGGGCAGCCTAGCAAATCTCCACTGCAAAGACAGGTCCAAAACATTCCTCTGAAATCTGAAGGAGAACAGAGCCTATGAGCAATACAAATGCCAGGTGTTGTGCAAGAGAATTCCCAGGAGGCTGACTAGAAGCCATAGAACATGATTCAACAATGAACAATTAATAATTATAAAAGCATTATCAACAAAAGGTAATCTGCACACCAAAACAGCTGCAGTTTTAGAGGTTGCAGAGAAGATACCCAAAACTATGGACTTCCTTTAAAGGTTTTAAAAAGATAACCAGCACAGCAACCAATTACATAACCAAGCCTAGTTAAATACCAATGTCCTTTTTTTTTTTTTTCTTGTGTTACTCAGACAAATGAGCTCTCAATTAAGACGCCATAAAAGCAGAGGGTCAAACCCCCAGGTAACAGGAGAAACGGGTGTTGCTGGTCTGTGGCCTGGATGAGGTGCACGCGTGGGTGTCCCGTGGCAGCGATATGGGGCCTCGCCCTGTGTCCAGCAGCGCGAGGAACGTGGCACAGGGACATCGGGACGAATGGACCTCAACAGAACTCAGTGTGTGCCCCGGCCCCTCGCACTCCCACCGCCCGCCGCGGCCTCCGTCAGGCCCTGGGCACCCCGCGGACGGGGCGCGGGCTCCAGCAGCGCCAGGCCCGGCACGCAGAATGGCCCCGGGCGGGGCCTCTCCCACGGCCGCAG
>VXBB01021204.1:79433-99202 GCA_013399915.1 Illadopsis cleaveri
GACCGGCACCAGAGCCTTGCGGCCGGGCCCGGCTCCCGCTTAGGCGCTGCCCCTTGTCTGTGCCCGCAGCTACTACCTGAAGGAGTCCAAAGGCAGTCGGCGGTGGCTGCTGTTCCTGGAAGGTGAGCGACGGCGCCCCCGACTTCCGCACCGGCGGCCACGAGCGAGGCGGCGACCCGAGGCTGCCCTCGGTGCCCCGGCCCCTGAGGGCCGCCGTCCCTCGCCCGCGAGCTCCCGGCCCTTCGGGGTGGCTGACCCCTGTCCCCTCGCCAGGAGGGTGGTACTGCTTCAACAGGGAGAACTGCGACACCCGCTACGACACCATGCGGCGGCTGATGAGCTCCCGGGAGTGGCCCGCGACCCGCGTGGGTGAGTCGCTCCCTCCACCCCGTGGGACAGCCCCGAGGGACTGGGACCGGGCTGAGGTAGCGCCCGCCGTCACCACTCTGAGAGGTGACTGGTCGCTGCCCCGTGAAGATCCCATGTCGCGGGGACGGGCAGGCGTTTGGGTGCACAGGTATCGCCGGTCATGAGTGCTTCTCTCTTCGCTCTCTTCTCATGCTGCAGCCTCCTGCGTACCCAAACCTCCGTCACTCACACAGAGCGTCTAACTGAGTATATTGGAATATACCTGCTAGGATTTGTCTTTTGGGGAGGTACTTAAATAGGCATCACAGGTCTTTTCTGTACTATGAGAAGCTTCTAGACAGGCTTCATCTGTAGCATGAATCAAATTCTGAATGTCAAATCTGCCTAAGGGCAGATTTAGAAATGTTTCTTCCACTTCCCTTGCCTATTTTTTTTTCATCATAGATGTTTGTCTTCTGTGTGGTCAGAGGTCTTGCATGAGGCTCCTATGATTCCTCTGAAATCACAGACTGTCATCTGTATGTTTCTTGTTTCTTTGTGCTCATCTGCAGGAACTGGGATCCTGTCCTCTCAGCCAGAAGAAAATCCTCACTGGTGGAATGCAAACATGGTGTAAGGAGGGATTACAGAGGGAAATAGAGAGGGAAATAGCTTTATACTTAAACAGCATCTCCTGCCTTTTAGGCTAGCAAGAGTGCTGCAGAGACAGGTTAAGACTAATACTTGGAAAAGGAAGTTGTGTGTTTCCTCATTTGCTGCAGTTCAGCTCTCTAACACATAGGGCTGACAAGGCTGAGAAACTCAAGTTCAGTCTCCTTGGAGTTGTGGTGATCTAATGAAGAAAAACTGGGGATAGCTTAGAGAGCCTTCTCAAACAGCTGCAGTGGTGAATCCACCACCAGTGGTGGGCTGATAGTGTGTTACACATCTGACAATTTGAGAAGAATGTGGAGCAGCTCTCCTAGTTCAAAGAAGAGAAATGACAGAGACCAGTTTATACATGCATCTATACAGATGGGATGTTAATTTGTCTTCTACAAAACAGAGACATGGGAAGTTAATTCCTGTAAAAACCTCCAGTGATTGCAGTCAGCATTTACACTGCACTGACTAGAGTCTTCTCATTTTTCATGTGAAAAACTGAAGCATAGAGAGTTGCCCTGTGACAGACCATCCACTGTGCTGGCAGAATAGCTGAGAGCAAAGTCATGCTCCGTAGTTCTGTCCACTGAGCTTAGTGGTTCAATTAGATTGACAAAAGACATGTTATTTATTGATTTAACTCAGTAAAACTGTTAGTGTTCAGGAGAAAATTCAAGACAATTACAGTTGTCACTTGGTGTGCAGTAAGGTAAGTTGTCAAACTGGACAGAAACTCTTCCCTTTTCCCCTTCCCAGGATTTAATTTTCTTCCAGTTAGGTGACCCCATCCTCACCCTGTTGTGCGTGTCAGAGGCACAGCAGGACTCACACAGCTCTCTCTTACAGATTCATCCCATATTGCTCAAGTGATGTTTGGAGCGGTGCCTCTTCCAAGTCTGAGAAAAGTGAGTGTTGCTGATGGGCTGTTGCTGCTCCAGACATCACACATTAAAGGATGTGGCCAGACTTCTGTGAAACCATGTGGACAAGAAACAGGCTTTTTCTTGCTGAAGGGCAGGAAAGAATATCAAGCTACTTCCAGATAAAACATCCTGATCTCTTTAGCTCAGGCTGTTTTGACATAGTTCAGAGCCACTGCTTGAAGAGATGTTACACTGATGCAGTATGCAAGGATTAGAAGACCAAAATTCCTTTTAGATGAATCTCCAGGTTCCAGCATGTAGCAAATTAATTGCTGTAGCGGAGGGACCATGGATTGTTGCATGTAACTTTAGCATGGCTGACCTGAGAGGCAGGACTGTGAATTTAGTGTTAGACTTTTATCAGGAGGATATTTGGCCTTGGGCAGGAGCCATCGTGTCAAGCTAAAGCTGCCTGCTTTTTCTTTGGAAAAGCACAGTTCATCTTAATACGTGCTGCATGGCCATCCACTGTCATTCTGGTGGTGTCACAGTAAGGGACCTTTTCACTTCATCTCAGCTCCTTGGGGCTGTTCCTAGGGAGCAGTTGCACATCAGCAACCATGGATTCTGGTGGTGCCAAGGAAGCAGTGTCCTTGTACGTGTAACATCTTGTGAAGCATTGCTTCTCTGAATTGGCTCGATGAATTGGGAAAAGGGGAAGCAGTAAGTTGGAACTGAGATTCCAGGTGGTAGGAAAGTGTGTGTTTGTTCCTCCAGCACCTTCTTGTTTTCCTTTTCCAAGTTTACTCATTTCTAAACACTGTCATAGGAAGGTACTTGTGTAATTGAGTATTCAGTTCACTCAGTGCTCTTGCAGGACAGAACATTTTGTACAAGGCAGGAAAGAATCTCTTGTTAGGTGTATTCTGTATAGGTGGATAAAATGAGCCTGAGTTTAGGTTCGTAATCCCTTTGGAAAGTTCTTGAGCATTTTCGGAGAGGAAGTAAAAGTCTGAGTCTGGACAGGAAACAATTCTGTTGACACTGAGCTGTCTTCCAGATGAATATGCCTTCATGGGAGCACTGATCATACAGGAGGTTATAAAGGAGCTGCTGGGAAAAGGTCTGAGCACTGCGAAAGTATTGCTGCTAGCAGGGAGCAGGTAGGTATCCACAAGATTCTGTTTCATGAAGACAGGAGATTTCCACAGTAGAAAGCTGTTAAGGGAGGAGATGTCAGCAGCTGAAACATTTCTTCTAGGAGTACAGTAACACTAACACAGCAAACCTTGTATCTCTGGTCAGTTTTCTACTGTAAGTGGTACAACAAGGGATGATACAATATTACTTCATCACTTTCTGGTCCATATCCGCTTAAGAGAAAACCCAGAAAATAACAAAGCTTTGTGTTCTTGTCTGCACCAAGAATTCTGGTTCCTATTGGCCCACATCATAAGACACACACCTCCTGTGAATTGATTCAGGACACTGAAATAAACAACACCAGCTTGCCTCACATAGGTGCTCTGGATTATCCTGTGTTGCACAAAGCTCTGGTACACTCAGTGTATTACACAGGAGTGTAATAGAGAAGTTGCTAAGAGTGAATTTGTCTCACTTGAGATTCTTTTAGTTTTTGAGCAGCCAACCCCCTTGGAAGTGATACAGAGCACATGTATCTCCCAGGAAAGAGAGTAACAATGAGACTTTGTTCCTGAGCTACCAGATTATTTATTACTCAGCACTGGCTTTATTTCTGAGTGTTGCAGAGCAAGGAAATAATGTGGTGTCTATGAAGTTCATAGTGAATGCTTGGGTAGCTCTGCTGTGGGTAGATGAAGGTGTTTATAGCATGTCACTGCTGAAGAAGGTGTGTCTGGTACCAAGGTCTGTCATGCCTGTGTGTGCGCCTCCTGACTGCAGTGTTGCTGTTGCTGTTGCAGTGCTGGAGGGACAGGAGTGCTCCTGAACGTGGATCGAGTGGCTGAGCAGTTGGAGGAGATGGGTTATCAAGGGATTCAGGTTCGAGGCTTGGCAGACTCCGGATGGTTCCTGGATAACAAACAGTATCGCAGGACCGACTGTATTGATACCATAACATGTGCTCCAACAGAGGCCATCAGAAGAGGAATAAGGTACAGTCAGATGCTCTAAACCAAGCTGCTGTAAGAGGTTAGAGTGTGGAAAAGATGTCCTCCTTTGCTGTGTTCCTTCATTTTGATACTTAAGGAGTATTTGTTGTCTACATCAGTGTTTTTTCAATGATTCTTTTGGAAAAGACAATATTAAGTCTAAATGTGCAGAGGAATGTGTACAGTTGTAGGTGCTTCAAAGTGTGTTGATGGGACAGTGCTGGTGAGAGAGCTGTTCTATCAGTTGAAATTCTAATCAAAACAGGAACTAGGATACGGAGAGGATACATTGTTAGGATTGCCCTGTGCCTCCCATTCTGTTATTGCTTTGTCTTCTAGATACTGGAATGGCATTGTTCCCGAACGCTGTAAGCTGCAGTTTAAAGAGGGAGAGGAATGGAATTGCTTTTTTGGATATAAGATTTACCCCACTCTTCGATGTAAGTACCAAAGGAGAGAGATCAAATGGATTTAGGGTTTCATCTGTATCTGTAACTAACTTGGAGCAATTGCTTTTCCAATTTTTTTGTCTTTCTAGGCCCAGTCTTTGTTGTCCAGTGGCTCTTTGATGAGGCCCAGCTTACTGTAGACAATGTACACCTAACTGGCCAGCCTGTTCAGGAAGGGCAGTGGCTCTACATCCAGAATTTGGGTAGAGAGCTGAGAAACACCTTGAAGGATGTGACGTAAGTGTTTAATTGAGAAAAACCTGGCACATTTGTTTCATTTTTGTGTAAAATTCCGCACTATCCATAGTCTGGAAGGTTTGATTCAGCAGGACTTACTTTGTCCTTCAAGACAATCCATGTTTCATTTTATCCTTTAGTGCGAGCTTTGCTCCTGCCTGTTTGTCCCACGAGATCATCACACGCAAGTAAGTGCTTGTGCAGATCCTGTGAGAGGTGAAAGGGGAGGCAGCTTGGGAATGAGCCTGTCCTGGCAGCCTGACCCCTCTGATGTGATCTGTATGGTTTGTCTTTTCAGTCACTGGACTGACATCCAGGTGAAGGGGACATCATTACCCCGCGCCCTGCACTGTTGGGATCGGAGCCTCCATGAGAGCAACAAAAATGGGAAGGCTCCTCTGAAAGGCTGCCCAATTCACCTGATTGACAGCTGTCCATGGCCTCACTGCAACCCCTCGTGCCCCACAATCAGGGACCAGTTCACAGGGCAGGAGATGAATGTGATCCAGTTCCTCATGCACATGGGTTTTGATGTTCAGAAGATGGCACAGCAGCAGGGCCTGGAGCCCAGTAAACTCCTGGGGATGCTCAGCAGTGGTAACTAGGGAGGGCTCATCAGAGGGGCAGAGATTAGATCAGGAGGAGAGAGACTGTCAGCCCTTCTGCCAAACTTTCTAATCTTCTTCCTTAATGTTCCTGCAGGCAGATACATGCTCATATCCATGGCACGCTCACACCTGTGCACTTACATGCTCCCACACTCTTGCACGCTTATGGTGTGTCAAGGAAAAAAAAAAAAAAAAAAGACAAGCAGCAATTTCTTACTTACACTGTTTGGCTGGAACTTGTTCCCTCCCTCCAAACTCCAGGGCTGAGTTTCAGCTGGACACATCCTCTTCCTGTGCTACACAAGGCAATCAGATACAGGGAGTAGCAAAGTCATAAATAGCAGCGATGAGAACCTTCCCCAGATCTGGGACATCTTCCCTTGCCATGAGTTTAACATCACAGACTTGTTACAAGTGGTGAAAAGAAGCAAGCACTGGATTTCTTCTGTCCAACTAGAAGTGAAGGAATGATTACATTACTTCTTGGAGGTTAGCATCTCATGCTGAGTCACAGTATACAGACCCAGGACATGTGCTAGGGATGGACACTCTTGTACTCAATTTATTTGTATTATTTTATAAAATGACTTTTTAATTACTTTTTTTAACTAAGCAAGAAATATAAAGGATATTGTAACATATTTTTTTTAAATAACAAAAAAACCTCTTGCTACTTTGGCAACGTGGACATATTTATTTTAATATGTAAAACGCTATTTATAAGGGCTGACCAGAGAACCATACCTATGTCTTTGTAAAGTTGTATATGCTGCTCATTTGGATGGGTTATCCTGATGGTCACTTGTGCCTGGGAGAGGGCTAAGGGTGGTGTTGACATTTTGTATTAATTAGATTTCTGTGTTCCCTTTGCTGTGTGCCTTGTCATTGTTTCTCTGACAAAGAGGTTGTAATATAAGGTTTAAGTACAGAGACTTTCACCCAGCACCTGATGTTTGCAGACATTCACAGCATTTTTGGCTTGCCTGTGATTCCCCAGGTAGTTCAAGGCATTGCACTGTAAGGTGGAGGGAGATCTGGCTGTGCTGCAAAGGCCTCTCTTCCAGTGAGGGAAATGTTTGATCAGAGCATCAGAAGCATTTGGAGCAGAAAAGGAGGAGAACACAAGACAAGCACCAACATATTTCTCTTCTAATCGTTTGGGAACACACCCACCACAGCAGAGAGAATCCCCTTTGATGGTAGTGGGAGGAGAACAAGGGAGGGATCGAGAATGTAAGACTGAGGCTGGAGAGGAGACGGTTCTTTGGGTAGGAGCACGTGGGCGGCTGGAGCTGAGCTTCGCCCTGCGGCAGAGGGCGGGGGCGTGGGGAGACCTGCACCAGGAGTGCAGCTGCACGTCCCTGCTGCACTTGTGTACATGTGCATGTCGGCCACCGAGAACTGGGATCTGGTTTGGGAAAAATTCCCTGTATTTTCAAGACAGACCTTGCTAGGTTAGAACAGTGATGCTGCCTGTGAGATCCCTTGTTTTGGGTAAATAAACCCCAAAAATGAACTAAACTGTAGCCCTTTGGTTCCTTTTCTTGGACTTCAGGAAAAGCTGGGCAGGACCACCACACAGACCACCACAATCAGCTGTCCTGTTGTGCATGATGGGATTAGCACAGGCTGGAGACAAAGAAAAACTAAAGAGAAAGTGGTTGGTGCTCCCAGTGAAACTGAAAAACAGGAAAACATCAGTGTGATCAGTTTGGAGATTACTGATATGTTTTAATGACCTGGGCATAAAAGTAGAATTGTCCTGATTACATTTTTCATCTGTTTTCTGCTGTGCAGAAGTCAGTGACAAAAGGGCAAGACTGGAAGAATTCAGCGCCATGTGTTTGTATCCTGTGATCTTTTGACTAGACAAGGTTCTTTCTGAAGGAAAAGTGGCCATGGTCTGTCTGGTGCACTGCCCCACCAGTGTGATTTTGGGGACCTTTGCCCTCTGCCAGCACTGACCCTGGTGCTGAGGGCTCCCAGAGGGGCACCACTTCCCATGGGAAAGCAGAAGCTGAGCAGCAGGACCAGCTCTGCCTTGAGCCCCAGTGTCACTGACGGGGCGATGTGTCCCCAGGTGGGCCATGACACGGAGTGTCACCGTGCTTTCTGCTGGTCCCCGGCAGATGGGAAGTGATGCACCAGAAAGTGCCACGATGCAGAAAGTGACCCACTGCCAACGAGGCCTGGAAAACTGCCGGAAGTGAAGGATTAATAGAGAGTTAAGTAGGGCAAGATTTCGGGATGAAAACCTGTTCACCTGGAGTTCCTCGGCTCTCCTGCTGCATTTCCTGGTTATTGTGATGTTAATTGTGCAACTTCCACCCCAAATGAATGAAGGCTTTTGTACTTCTAGCACCACAGGTCTTTCAAAGGAAAATGAAAGGGACTTGAGATGAATGAAAGACACTGAGGTTACAAGATGGTGACAAAGCTGAAGGTAGGCACATTTTATCATTATAACCAAGAATATGTACTGTTCTCATGTGAGCCATTCCAGCAAATAAGTTTTTCTGCTTCCATACTGTTGGGAAAGATGGGACAGGAAAAGCTTACAAATATGATTGCCTGGCAAGAGATACTGAGAATATAAAACCTGTGAGTGAAATAGAAATTAAAGCTAGCTTTGAGATGTAATCATGGCAGGCCGGAAGACGGTGATTGTAACAAACAATGGGACACTAAGGGACCCAAGGGTGTAGCCCCACCCCACCCTGCCAAGGTATCAGGGAAAAGATAGATAAGAAGATAGCCTTTAGAATTTAGAATACAGTGATATGGTAATATAGCAGTTCTCATAGGCTGTATGCAAAGTCTGTAGGTTTTGTATCTTGCGCGGGTTGATCACTGTAAATTAGAATATTCAACACAAGAGGAGATACAATGTATTGTAACAAGGCCCTCTCTCTTACCTCTTAACTCTCTTAGCTTTTACCTTACCACTCTTACCTTACCTCGTTTCCCCTGCCACCTCTCATACCTCTTATCCTCCCTCTCTCTCTCTCTTTGGGACTTCTCTTCAGCCGAGGCTGGTGGCTGAAGGCAAGGCCCTTTTTACCCACGACCCTTGCAATAAAACCACGTGCTCTCTCAAGAGTCTTACAGGTCTGCAGAGTTCCCTCTCCCTGCCATCCACCGATGCTCCTACACCATACTGGGATGAGTACTGCAGGTGAGGAGTCAGCAGTGCTGCTGTGGGGTAAGGGAGGAAATTTTCTGCCGTGTTGTGAAAACATTCACCCATTCCCATTCTGAAATTACTTCAGAAGTTTTATTTGGGACTTTTAGAGATATAATTAAGAGACTTCTGGTAGAGATGAAGTCTGGGGGGCACTGTATCCCAGGAATGACTTACTGTGAAAGCTTTGATCTCACAGGAGGGAGAGTTTGACACTATTTATTGAAATCTGTGTTCCAAAAGGGAGCTAAGAATATCAAAGCAATTTTTTAAACAATTGTATTCAGTTATTGCATTCAGAGATACAAGAAAAACTGATCTCCACATAAAGTAAAAGAGAGACAGGGAAGAGTTTAAGGAAATGTTGAGGACGGGTGCTGTCAACCTTCACAGACACAAGCTGTCACACAGAGCACAGCAGGTGAATGTATCACTGCTACAGATCAACTGCAGCAAAGTGAGTCAGCTTTTATTCAGCCTCTGGCCTAAATCCTTTATTTTATAGGGTTTGTGCTGCCTTTGGGCTTGTGCTCCCCACTCAGGGGCTCTTGGGTCTGCAGGACTGAGCTCTTGTTTCTTCAGCACGGCTGGATCACAGCCCACTGCCACAGCCAGACACTTCCCCTCAGCGTGGGGGGTTGTGTGGAGAACAGCAGCATTCCAGTGACCCCAGAGTTTCTAGAAGAACAGCAGAAGGATAATCAGGAGCCTTTGATGGAGCTAGCAGCTTCAGTGTTAAATAACACCCGCTCCCAACAGCTGAGTGGGGGCAGGACTCATTCCAGAACTATTAATAAAGCCCCTATTTATACTCCAGGTTCCTGTGAACGGTGCAGCAGAAAGCTACAGCTGCAGAGCTAAAATGGAATAAATGTCAGCCTACAGGGAAAAGTACCATCCTGTGGGAAAGGAGACAACCAAAGAACAGCACAGAGGCAGGTTTCAGACCTGAGAAAGCAGAGAGCGAACGGCAGCACCCTGAGCTTTCAGCCAGTGGGCAGAGCCAGCCAGTCACCTCCCTGCAGCCGCAGGTCTGTGCAGAGAGCTGCCAGAGATGCAGCGTCAGAGGCAGCTCTCACTGATGCCAGCAGAGACCAGCAGGATTTGAGCTGCCACTCCACTGAGCTGGGACCAGGTGTGACTCAGGGCAAAGGTGCAAGATCCAGAAAGGACATTTGAGGAGGCTTTGAATGCATTGTCTGCTGGACTGGAAAGATAATGGAGACCACGGGAGGGCCGTATCTGAACACAGCTGCGGTGACTTCCCCTGTAGGAATAGCTCGGTTGCTGCAGATGACCTTTGGATGTACCACATTCAGCCTGGTTGCCCACCAAGGGGGGTTCAGTGCTGCCTACGGCACCTTCTGCATGTTTGTCTGGACCTTCTGCTTTGCCATCACTGTGTTCATCATCGTCTGTGAGTTCACACACCTGCACAGCTGCCTGAGCCTCTCCTGGGGAAACTTCACCGCTGCTTTTGCCATGCTTGCCACCCTCATGTCCCTCACGGCTGCAGTGATCTACCCGCTCTACTTCGTCCAGGTGGGCTGTTACCCCATCGGCTGCGAGGTGAGAGATTTCCGCATCGCAGCCAGCGTCTTCGCGGGCCTTGTGTTTGTCACGTATGCCTCTGAAGTGTTCCTAACCAGGGCAAAACCGGGACAAGTCACCAGCTACATGGCCACTGTCTCTGGGCTCTTGAAAATCGTTCAGGCCTTTGTGGCCTGCATCATCTTTGGGGCACTGGTGAACGACAGCCAATATGGTAAATACGTGGCAACGCAGTGGTGTGTGGCTGTCTACAGCTTTTGCTTTGTGGTGACAGTGGTGGTAGTGGCCTTCAGTGTCACAGGTAAGACTGCCTTGCTGTGGTTCCCTTTTGATCGTTCTGTGGTCATCTACACCTTTGGGGCTGTGCTGCTCTACGCGAGTGCTGCGGTCATCTGGCCAGTGTTCTGCTTTGACAGCAAGTACGGCACCCCGCGACGCCCTGGCCTCTGTGCCAAGGGAAAGTGTCCCTGGGACAGCCAGCTGGTGATTGCCATCTTCACCTATGTCAACCTGCTGCTCTACGTCTTGGACCTGGCGTACTCCCAGCGCATCCGCTTTGTCCCACACCTCTGAATTGTGGGGCAGCCTCTGTGGGGGCATCTCAGTGCTGGGAACCACTGCAGATGCAGGGGGACGGGGCGAGGGGCAGAGAGGTGCTGGGCACGCATCCCCACAACACCATCACCCAAACTTCAAGGTGAGGACTGACTGCACTAACAAATAAATGACCTGGAGCAGGTGGGCTGCAGCTGATGCGAGGGACAGCCCAACTCCCCGATGGTTCTGCCTCACTACCTGGTGCCAGCGCAAAGGAATGACACAGCTGCACGTGCATCTGCAGACAGCAGGAATGCTTGTAGCCGCAGCAGTGGGGCTGCAGGCTACCAGGTTACTGAGCCAAATATTAGGAAAGACACCAAGGATTTTGAAACTGTTAACCAGTGCTTAACGGTAACCAAGTGACTACTCAGGAAGTGGAAAAGTTAAAAGCTGCATGAAGGAACACCAGTTCAGGAGATGAAAATCAATCCCTTGGAGTTTGGGTTAGTTTGGACTGTGTTGTGAGATGTGGAATGCCTACAAGTGTGGGCAGTTTCAGTCTGGGTATTTCTGAGAAGAACATCATAGCCATAACAGTATTTTGATGGTTGCCAGTCTTTTTCCTTCCTCTCCTTCACTGACTAGCACGGAAAAGGACTATCCTGAAGGGCACACCTTGGAGGAGGCCTATTTAATTTGATTTTCCTATTTAGCAAACACTGAGTCACAACAGAAATGAAACTTTGTAAAGTTGGGGCACTACTGCTGAGAATCAGGTTGCAGAGCAGAGCCAACCTGCAAAGTGACTGTGTGTGACCTGCCATCCTCACTTGAGCAGCACAGAAAATACCTTGGCACGTGCTCTGTCTTGATTCATGGGCCACCATTTCTTTACACTGGGGTTAAGGGGGTTTTTTTCTGGAGGCTTGGAGATAAATTTTTGGGGCATGGGAAGTGGGAGGCAGAGACTAATTGATCTCACAGTGCTGCACAAGAGACAAACCGGGCAGGGAGGGGGCATGGACAGGACAAGACAGAACTTGCACACAGTACCCCAGAGCAGCTCAGGCGCAGGATTCCTGAGTAGCCGAATTTCAGACCCATCCCTGACAGAACATGCACTTTAAAGTTCCACACTTCTCAGCTCAGATTTCAGGCCCCATAGGAATCTTCATTTGTTCCAGGGAGAAGCCAGAGTGTCCAAGTGCTTGTGCAGCACATGCAAACTTGAGTGCTTTGATTAGAATCTCCACTAGCTGCCTGTCAGAAGCAAGATTTGTTTTTTAGCCAAAACAAAATAAAGCTGAATGGCAGATGAAGGCTTACATCTCCTGAGATGTGTGCTGTCACACTCCTCTCCATACATTCATTGCAGCAGACACAGCCCTTTCTGCATGAAAGCAGAGCCCACTTTATTCTGATGTACAAAGCCTGAACACAGGCCCAAAAAAGAACAGACACAACACAGCAAGACCTCTGAGTGGATTCTTTGCAGCAGAATGACTCAGGAATAAGGAAGGAAACTTACTTTTCATCAGTGCTTTGTGTGGGGTTTGAAAAGAAAAGGGAAAACTTGTTGGGACAGATTTTGTTGAATAATTCTGAGCAAGGACCAGCCCTTAGCAGGGGGGAGCATTAGCCAGGAAATGGGACAAGAATCGGGATCCAGCACAAAGGAACAGCCCTCCAAGGGGTTTTTCTCTTCTGTGAGTCCCAGTGAAGGGCAGGAAATCTGGAAGATGTGGTCCAAAAGGAGGCTGGTAGAGCAAGACCCAAGGCTATCTGCTATAGATATAAACCAGGAGCTTCTTGCCACCCAAACAAATTATGGGTTGTCCAAGTACAAAATGCTGACTTGGAAAAGGAAATCCACTTATGTTGAAGGAGTCAATTTACAAGAGCCACTGCGTACAAAGAGACCTTGAGCATTTATGATTTATTTCTGTTAAACTTATCAATATGGACAAATTAAGCTGTGTCACACTTGAAAATTACTTGTTGTTATTACAGATCACTAAAAACCAAACAGGTGCCTGTGAAGGACCACGGCTTTTGTTATAAAATTCAATCCAGCGAGCCCAGGAACATTATTTGAGGAAAGCCCCATCCTGAAGGCTCTGGTGTGGCTCTGAGAGGCTCGGGGGGCTGGGGAAGGGGGTCAGCAGAGGCAAGAGCCCACAGGAGGGGGGTGTTTGTCCCCAGGGATGACACTACCAGGCAATGGCAGCTGTTGGGAAGCTCCTTGGCCGATAGCATGTGGCTGAGCCAGGCACTGCTGGCTTCCTGCTGGGAAGATTTTGCACCAAGTAGGAGCAAGAGCAGAAACATGGCAGAATCTGGGGATGCCATGAGTTGATGTAACTTACATTGAGCCAGGGTCAAAGGGCCAGAGAGAAACTGGTACTTGGGAAACAATGAGGCCAAAACTGAGTGTCTTCACAATAAGGAGAAAGAGAATTTAACATGGAAATCATGATCCCACTGACTGGAGGACTGGAAACACAAGACATTGCCAAGAACAGTGTGTTCAGATTTAGCTTTCTCTTCTGCCAGCCAAAGACTGAGCAAAAAATGTGAACATGGTCAAAATGGCAAAAAAAGATTGTGTGGACAATCCTCTCTTTTAGGAGAAAAAAATAATTAAAAAAAAGATCAAAACCTCATGCTTCAGTGGTTAAAACACTCCCCAACCACTGGAAACTATGAGATTGCCCAATCCAGGACAGAGAACATCTGATATCTGCTCAGCAGGATTTACCAGCCAGCTCTGTCCTGATTCAGTTCACCAAAACCCCTTCATTTCCAGAGTGTATCTAGCCCCTTAATTAATAGATGATGATCAAGTAGCTCGCCATGAACCAGGTTTCCCCAGTCACCAACCATTCCCAACCTCTTTTGGTAAACTAATATTAGGATGTATGTGTTTTCAGTAATTATGGACTTGTGGCTGCAGCCAATCTAGACAGTACTCAGAGGATTCCAGCATGAATAGATTCAAATCAGAATTGTTAATGGGTTTAGTTTGGGTTTTTTCCTTCTTTTCTGGAAGCCCAGGGTTCAGTGTCCCCAAAAGATCAGCATTTAGGAACATTTATCAACAGAAAAAACACTGAGATTTATTTCTGTGAATAAAGAAGCAAGAAAAAAATAAAAATGAAACCAGTGAGGTAAGATGATACTTCGGAAAAAAAATCACTGTCTGCTGCCTGTNAATCGCTGGCGAGCGCTGCGCCTCTGGCCCTGCCCCCGGCGGCTGATTGGAGAACCGCCGGCGCTGCCCCGCCCCACCGCCCGCCGATTGGCTGCGCGCCCACGTCCCGCCGCACGGCCTCGCCTCCGTGTGCGCGGCCACGTGGACGGCGGCAGGGCCGGGGCCGGGTCCGGCGGAGTCGCTCGGCACCGGTCATGAGTGTGGGGGTCATCGGCGCGGGGCAGCTCGCCTTCGCCCTGGCCCCGGNNNNAGTAGCTCGCCATGAACCAGGTTTCCCCAGTCACCAACCATTCCTAACCTCTTTTGGTAAACTAATATTAGGATGTATGTGTTTTCAGTAATTATGGACTTGTGGCTGCAGCCAATCTAGACAGTACTCAGAGGATTCCAGCATGAATAGATTCAAATCAGAATTGTTAATGGGTTTAGTTTGGGTTTTTTCCTTCTTTTCTGGAAGCCCAGGGTTCAGTGTCCCCAAAAGATCAGCATTTAGGAACATTTATCAACAGAAAAAACACTGAGATTTATTTCTGTGAATAAAGAAGCAAGAAAAAAATAAAAATGAAACCAGTGAGGTAAGATGATACTTCGGAAAAAAAAATCACTGTCTGCTGCCTGTTTTTTACAGGAACATTTCAGGCTGGCCCGGTCTCTGCACAGCCCAGGGCCGCAAGGCTCCGATGGAGGCCACCCCCGGTGCTCGGGGCACGACGGGAGACGGCACTGCGTCCGGGCCCGGATGGGAACCGGGCGACGGAAACTCCCTCCCCGTCTACATGCAGGGAAATCCCTCGGGAAACCTACGGGGAATTCCCAGAGCACGAGGTGCCGCCGCCCCGGGACCGGCGGCCGCTGGGCCGCTCTCCGCAGGGTCGCGTACGTGCCCGCCCGGGCAGGCGGCACCGGGCACCGGCGCGTCCTGGGCCGGCCGAGGCGGAAGGGTGGCGGGGAGGGGGAGACCAGAGCAGAGCAAGCACACGGAGACTCAGAGTCCCTTCCGGAGCCCGCTGCGCTCTGGCCCCGCGGAGTCCCGCTCCCCNCGTGGGGCTGTTCGCCTTCGCCCTGCCCGGGGGCTTCACGGGGGCAGATGAGCACGGGGCGGATGGTGCCGATCGCTCGGGCTGACGCGCGGTGTCGTTCGCAGGGGTCCTGGCTGCGCACAAGATCACGGCGAGCTCCCCGGACACTGACCTACCCACCGTGAGCGGGCTGCGGGTGAGTGCGGCCGGGTAGCGGGGACCGGGTGGCGGCGCTCCCCTGCCGGGCCGTCCCGGGTCTGAGCGGTCCCGTTTCTCCCCAAACCGGTGCAGAAAATGGGAGTGAACTTCACGGTGAGCAACAAGGACACGGTGAAGAGCAGCGATGTCCTCTTCCTGGCCGTGAAGCCACCCATCATCCCCTTCATCCTGGAGGAGGTCGGCCCCGACATCGAGGCCCGGCACATCGTGGTCTCCTGCGCGGCTGGCGTCACCATCAGCTCCATCGAGAAGGTGAGAGGGGACCGGGCCGTTCGAGGCCGGCCATGAGCTGGTTCCCCTTCTCTGACTCCGAGGAGCCGATGCAAGGGACAGACATTACTTGTGCTACTCAGGACTAAAGTCACACAGGAGCAGCCAACTAGTTTTTGGTCACCTTTGCCTGTCTTCATCAGCAAATGCTATTAGAGGTTTTATCCAGCTCTTCCCTGACATGAGGTGCTGTCCAGTCATGTTTCTTTTAACAGCAGAGGGTCATGTCCCCTGAATTTCTGCAGACTTTACGCTAAGTGTCTGTAGGAACTGTTTTGGAGATCCGTGGGTTGGTGTGGGATTGCAGCATTTGGGATACTGTTTCCATCCTGGCTTTGCCCAGCTGCTGCTTTGCTGGTACTGATGAAGGCTTCACATTCATGGATGGGCTGCTGTGGCTCAAAGCAGGGCATTTGAGATACACAGGTCTCTCTTTTCCTTCTGCTTCTGTTGTTCTTGCCCCTGGGGGGTCCTTTCCTGCACAGCCCATTGATGAAAAATATGCACTAAAGCTCATTTTTCTCCCTTCTTTCCTTTTTTCTTACTTTCTATCTTCAATGATTTTCTTCCCTAAGAAACTCTCTACCTTCTGCCCCACACCAAAAGTGATCAGGTGCATGACCAACACCCCTGTGATAGTCCGGGAAGGTGCTACAGTCTATGCCACTGGAACTCATGCGGATGTGGAAGATGGAAAGCTTTTGGAACAACTGATGGCCAGTGTGGGCTTCTGCACCGAGGTGGAAGAGGACCTCATCGATGCTGTAACGGGGCTCAGTGGCAGTGGCCCTGCGTATGTATGTGCTGTTTCCTCAGCTAGTGGCAGTCTTAGGGAGAGCAGTTGGCTTTGCTTGCCATAACATCTGTGGAACTTCAGCTTGTCTTTGTTTTTATTTTTTCCCATCACCCACATTTGCAATGGGACATGTATTGCCGGTGTCCAGTTTGGGACAGCAGGAAAATATTTTTACCAGTCAGATGGGTCTGAAGTCCATAGCCAGTGTGCAGTGTCCACGTGTCCATGTTGCAAAACTTAAGGCTTGTAGTTTGCATGATGCAGAAGCTGAATTTCTCCTCTTCCTCCTGAGCTGGAACTAGTGGGAGGGAAGCCTGGCAGAGCATCTGTGAAGGAAAGGGGGAGGCTTTTGCCATGTGATAGAAGTCACAGAACAGCCCTGAAGCCCTGGATTCTCTCCTTCCTGAGACTTGCGAGTCCTGGAGCAGAGTCTTTCAGTCACCTTCTTCCTCTCTCTGGTCTCAGGCATTCACTGCCCTGGATGCTCTTGCAGATGGAGGAGTAAAGATGGGCCTTCCCCGCAGGCTGGCAGTTCGACTCGGAGCACAGGCTTTGCTGGTCAGTATTACCTCCTGCATAACAAATCTGAGTCTGTGCCTACTCTGTGCAGAGGAATCTACACATCACAGTTTGAAATGATCTTGGTCCTCTCACAGAATCTACTTTAAAGAATGTGTTTGATTTGAATGCACACAGGTTCCTGGTGAGGGACTGTAGGAAATGTCTGCAGAAATCTGCTGGCACTGGTGGTGGTGTGGGAGCTGGGGCCTGGGAAACTCTGCTCCTTTGCAGGCTTCTTCAGCTCTGAAAAGTTTTGGCAGCCTGCAGGAGCCCAGGTTTGCCTGTTGTGAGTGTTGGGGCTGCTCTGTGCAATGCACACCAGGAGTGTGTGACAGTGGCTTCCTCAGTCAGAGCTCTGGCAGGTGTTTTCCTTGTTGCAGGGTGCTGCCAAAATGCTGTTAGAATCTGAGCAGCATCCTGGTCAGCTGAAGGACAATGTCTGCTCACCTGGGGGAGCCACCATCCATGCCCTGCACTTTTTGGAGAGTGGTGGCTTTCGCTCACTCCTCATCAATGCTGTGGAGGCCTCCTGTATCCGGACAAGGTGAGCACCTAGGAAGTCCTAAAGAGCTTGCAAGTCTTGCCCCCCACCCTCCCCATCTTCATTTTTTCTATGTCTTCTTCTCCCACTACCCCATTGTAGGGAGCTGCAGCATTTGGCAGACCAAGAGGAGATTTCCCCAGCAGCCATAAAGAAAACTTTGCTGGACAAGGTGAAGCTGGAGTCTCCTTCCCTGTCTGTGGCATCTGCTAGCAAAGTCAGTCTGTTCACCAACAAGAGCAAGAAGAACTGACCAGACTGCTGTATTCTGGCAGTGCTGATGTCAATGTCCTGGCTGCAGCCAGGACAGGGTTAATTTTTGCAGTAGCCAGGAGTGGTGTGGCCGGGACCCTGGTTATTCTACACATCATGTGCATGGGCAAAGGGAAGGGGGGTGGTTTGTGGAAGGGGAGAGGGGCTGAAGAGGGATGGGGAGAAGAGGTTCCTTCTGTCTGGTTGCACAGAGTGAGCAGTGGGAGTAACGTCATGTTACGCGTGGTGAGCAATCGTGTGTGACTCCTTTGCCTCTCCTCCACTCTCCTCTATACTCTTTAATATTGTTGCTGTTATTATTTTTCTTATCTCATTACTGTTTCCAGTAAATTGCAAACCACGATCTTTACCTCTTGTGCCTCCAGTTCTCCTCTCCAGCCCGCCACAGGGGGAGAGGGACAAGAAGGGACTGAGTGAGCAGCATGTGGTTTTGAGTATTTCAGTGTGAATGCAAATATGGGGAATACTATTCCTAAGCCACAACCGTTAGTGTTCTCTGTGTTATTTCTATTTTGTGCAAGGAAAAACACTTACTCTGCATATTGGTGTCCCCTGTACCAGGCTTGTGGCTTGCAGCAGCTGTGGGGCAGTGCTGTAGCAGAGAGTCTTTAACCCGTAGTGGGGTTGGTGTGAGCTGTCCCTGGGACTGCAGTTTTCTCAGACAGAGGTGATACTCTCATCAGAGCTTTGTCAAGGAAATAATTTCTCCAGAAGCCTTGGGTACTTCCAGGACTCAAGCAGTGTTTGTGGTGTCCCATGCTGAAATTTTTTTAACAGGATTTTTAAAAGATGTTTCAGAACTTTTGATGTCAAAGGTTTAATCTTCTCTGGCCCCATCTTGCATCTGCTGTCAGAGCTTATGTCCTGTCACTGCCGTTGTTAGCTGGAGGAGATGCTGCCACACAAACACCATGCTGCACGGTGCATCACAGTCTGGGCCCAAAATCCCCTCTTGGAATGGATCAGGTGCCTCTCCCATCACTTTAGAGAGATGTATGGTGTAAACGTCGGACCATGCTCCTTTTCTCTCCAGTGGCCGCCCCTTCTCTCTGCTCAGTCTGGTTTGGGGAACCATAACCTCTCACTCCCCCTCCGTTACTGCTGGCCTTGCTTGGGTGGTTTGACAGGTGGAGGGGTAGTCAGTTTTTACATTTCCTGCTATCTCTGAGGTGCTGGTGATGGTATTTTAGTGTTAGGCTTTTGGCTGGCAGCAAGGTATGACCCTGTAGGTATGACAGATGGTTACTCCTCCTCCTTCTTTACATAAAAAATTGCTTCTCTGATGAGAGCTGTGGCTAATCCCAACTGTTTTGACTGAAAGTATCTCTTGCCACTGGCAGCAGCCACTAGGTCAGGAGTGCTTGGGTGTCACATGTTCCTCCCTTTCCTGCTCAAGATCTGTAATACCTGCGCAGACAGGCCAAGCTGGAAGTCAGATGGATGAAGTACTGGCTGATGCAAAATGCACAGGAGTGTTGTGGAGAGTTCTCACTTGGCTGAAAAAGTGGGATGCAGAATGAATGGATGCCTGATCTTGAGCCCCTCTCCAGAGAAGCGTAGAGGTTGCCCCTGGGTACTCCCAGAGAGACAGAGCTATAGATGAACTTCCTAGATGGTTATAGACCTGTAACTGTACTGCCCACCACAGCAGATGGAAACCCAGCCTATCGGGGCTACAAGGGCCCTGCAAGGCTTGTGGTCACATCCCCTGTGCACAGAGCAGAGAGCAGCGGTGCTGCTGCTGGATCCGAGCCCAGCCAAGCCCCTGCTGCTCTCCTACGGAGCAGTTTCTCCTTAACCCCTTTCATTGCTGCACCTTCCACTTGCCCCTCGCCCTTCTCTGGTATGCTCATCTTGTCCTCCCTGCTTTGCTGTAGCATGGCAGCAAACAGCAGGCACCCGTGTGTGTGTTATGGACCTGGAGTTGTAGCAAACGAGCTGGGAACACACCTGGGGCTCGCCCGGCGTGACCTGGGCGAGCAGCGTTTCGGCGCAAGGTAGCGGCCCGGGCCCGGCGCTGTGGACAGGGCTCGCCGCACAAGGCCCCGTGCCAAGGGAGCCGGGCAGGGTCAGCGCCGGCGGGGCGGGCGGCTCGGCGGAACTGCGGGGGCAGCTCAAAGGAAGCGTGAAGCCGCCGGTGCTAAGGGCCCCTCCGGTGCGGGCGGAGGGACCGCGCGCTCTGAAACGATGTGCAAAGGCGAGACCAGCAGATGGCCGGTGGCTGCTGCCAGAGATGGCGGGAGCTGATTCGCGACTGATCCAGTACTTTGGTGGAGCGGCGGCGCTCGCCCCGGGACGGGAACTCGG
>VXBB01021204.1:110404-121825 GCA_013399915.1 Illadopsis cleaveri
CGGCGAGGAGGGAACGCACTCGCGGAAGCCGGTGGCGCCGCCCTGGGAGCGGGAGGAGCCCCGGCAGCAGGAGCAGCCCCGGGAGCGGGCGGAGGCGGCGNAAATAAACCGTGTTGGCTACGCTGGTGCGTCCGCCTCCTCTGTCACCGCCCGGGCCCGCGGCAGAGCGACGCTCTCCGCGCGGAGCTGCCTCGGAGCGCCGGGCGAGCGGGAGCGAACGGGACCGCTCCGGAGCAGGCAGCGCCCCCGGGCTCGGCCGCCTAACGGGCGTCGGTGGGGCCGGTCCGTTCCCCCCGGGCTACGACCGGCACCTGCCGGGCAGGTGCAGGGAGGGACCGACCCCTGTAGCGCCAGGGCCGGCTCAGTGCGGTGGGAGGGAGCGCTGCTGCGGGCCCTGCTGACCGGGCTGTACCGGCGCAGCTCTGCCCGACAGCAGAGAGACCTTCAGCCCCGAAGCCTGGGGCAGGTTGCCCGCAGCTTCCGAGAGAGTGTGTCGCGGTGTGCCCCGGCTGACCCGGCCCTTCTCTTTCCAGCTATGACATGGTGCACTATGGCCACTCGAACCAGCTGCGCCAGGCGCGGGCCATGGGCGATTACCTGATCGTTGGGGTCCACACGGATGGTAAGAGGTTTTATCTTCTGCAGCCCCTCAAATTGCTCAGCAGCATTAGCCCCAGGAGAATCAAGAGATCCTGATAAGGTCAGGCTTCATCCTGCAGCTGCCCCAGGATCAGTAGCTTCCAAGAGAAAAATGTTCCTTCTCTGGTAGTGGAATTGCCCCTGTCACACTTTTGGACTGAGGATTAGATGGGTTAGATCTTGCAGGCTCTGAGGGTTAATCTGTGTTCTATGCTATGAAAACAGTTGGAACAGCTGAAAAACAGTCTGCTTTTGTGGTAGGAGCTGCAGAACTTATGTTCCAAAACGAGTTACCTTGTGGAGAAAACTCATTTCAAGGCCATCTGAAAGTTAAGTGCCAGAAACAAGTTCTGGCATGTGAAGATGTATTTTAAATGGGTTTATGGATGCAGAATTTCCAGTAGGAAACAGGTGCAGTATAAAGTTACTGTTTAAGAGGGAAATTTCTCCTAAGGGGGTGCCAGGAGGCCCAGCTCATCCCCTCAGGAAGAAGTATCTGGATACAGGGAAGCACTGAGACCTTTTGCTCTATGAATGAATTCCAGGGCCCTTGTTCAATGCTTAGAAAATGAAATTGAATCAAAATACTTTCTGATTTATCTGGGGGTTCCTTTGCTACCACAGACTGATCCAAAGCTGAAGATAAGCCTGCAGTGAAGTTCACCTGCCTATGAAAAGAGTGAGGCAGTGACTGAGTCACTTTAGCTGTAGGACATGCTTCTAACTGGAATTTTGTTTCTCTCCCAGAGGAGATTGCCAAGCACAAGGGTCCCCCTGTCTTCACACAGGAGGAGAGGTACAAAATGGTGCAGGCCATCAAGTGGGTGGATGAGATTGCTCCTGGAGCTCCTTATGTTACCACACTGGAAACCCTGGACAAGTACAGCTGTGACTTCTGCGTGCATGGGGGTGAGTGGTGTTCGAGGCAGTGGCTGTGCTGACGTGGGCCCCTGGGGCTGTGTGCTCCAGGTGCCTTGCTGCAAACCCAGCAATGTCCCAACTGGTGCAGAGGTCAGGGGTTCCTGGTGTGTGTAGAGCTCTGCCTTCTCAACACTTGCACTGGGCAGCTCAGCTGCTTCTGGTCTCGTGGTCTGGAGAAACATGTCAGCATGGTCAAAATCTTGAGAGTGGCCAGGACCCTTGGTTTTAACTTACACAGGTTGCCCTTAGCACTAGCAGAAATTTGTGCAAAGGGGAAAGCCATTTACTAAACTTAAGTGTGAAAAACACTACTGAAAAGGAAAGCATGCAGAAATACAACGATGTTTATATCTACTTATCCTGGGACAAGGTTAGATCTGAAAAGCTTCTCTCTTTATCCAGCTGATAAGCTGTTCAGTGGCTCAGCTGTGTGGCCAGAGACCTAGTTCTTAGTGCGAACACTTTTTGGTGTACAGTTGCTGAAGAGAGAGTTGCTACAGTTCCTGCAGTGTTCTAAGGAAATGTTCTTGCTCTGGGACTCTGTCCCTTCCTGGGCTGCTGCCGATGCTCATTAAGCCTCAGCCCTTCCTCCCTGCCCTTCTGAAGGAATTTTGTTAGTTTGACCAGGAGTAGTCTTTGCACTCATTTAGTGTATCTCTCACCTGCTATTGATAAGCCAAGTATTTCAGTAAGTGTAAATAAATCCTTAATCTTTAGAAGATAAATATGCTTTTTCCACGTGGATGGAGTGGTTATCAAATTCCTCGTTAACTTCATTGCCTGCCCTGAATGTGTTTGGTGTACCTGGCCCCTTACAGGGCTGGCTGAGGGGTTATGACAGTAGAGGAGTGCTTGTGGCCTCTGCTCCAGCTGCTCCATTTGTCTCCTCTGCCACATCATTCCCTGCTTCTCCTGAGCAACACGCCTGCACTGGCAGTTTTCCAGGTTGTGTTTGTGCAAAAGCTGAGTTTGGAAATAGCTGAGCTTACCTGAGGGTGATGGTAACCCTGCTGTTTGTGCCTCTCCTGGCATGCCAAGTTGTGCTGGCAGTGTGTGCCCTCCTGTTCCTGTGTTCTGGGGGTGGGGTGTGGGGCTTTAGGAGAACTGAGCAGGACTGAGGCACCCCACTGCGTGGGCACACTGGTGGGCTGCCCTCTGACTGTGTTGGCAAAGGGAAGTCAGCTTAGCTGTTGCTTGTACTGTCACCAAAAGTATGTGAGAGGTGTTTTTGCAGGGGGAGTTGGGAGCCATGTGCCAGAGATGAAGCAGAATGGCCTCTGTAGAAGGGTTGCTGGATGTCACTGTGGAAATGCAATCATTGAGGAAGAACTTTCCATTGGATGAACTGTTTCATTGACTGAAAATGAATCAAGGGTTAAAATCAGTCCCAGAAGAGCTAAAAGGTTCTTTTTTTAACATTGATACAGATAGTGCTTGTTTATTGTCATTCAGACAATAAGCAGCTGTGCCTGCTGCTGCAGGGGACCTAGCAGTGGACCAGATGGGTAATGGTGTTTAGTATCCAGGAATATCTTTGTCTCCACAGACACAGTAGTCTTAAAAACCCCTGACATTCTTGTGGGGCACAGGACATGTCCCCTGTGTATGCACAGGGATTTGGATTGCAGAGTTCCAGTCTGGGTCTAGGTGTGTGGGACCTGCACAGCTGCTGCTTTTGTGGAGGAGAGCTTGGGTACAGTTCTGAAGCTTTTCTCTCCCTGCAGATGACATCACCTTAACTATCGATGGCAAGGACACCTATGAGGAAGTAAAGACAGCAGGGCGATACAGGTAACCTCTTGCTGCCTACCTGTTAATCTTGTTTTGGGCAGAGTTTCTAGGAATTTGTGTCTTGAAGGGAAGTCAGATGAAATATACCAGTCTTCAGGTCACACCTGAATCTGGCTGTCTGTCAGAGCTTCAGTTGCTCCCAGAATTTTGGCTTCAGTGAAGTGGGGCAGACAGTCCTGCCCATTTGGGCTGTCTGGTTCCTGGCAGATGCTGGTTCTGGTTTTAAAGCCTGGCCAAGAGCTGGCTCTGTTGGGAAGTCTCAGTGAGGGAAGCGTTCACACGAGCAGTTGCTGTGGCTTGAGAACAATGCAGAGGCTCCATGAATAAATGCTGTACTTGAGAAGGAAGGCTTCCTTAGGGACAGCTCCTGGTTTGAATTTATCAGGTGCCACAGGCATTCCTGTGGTGATGGTGGGAAGACAGAGGCGTAAGCTCCCGTGGCTTCTGCTTCATCCTTTGCTTGTCTCCCGCAGGGAATGCAAACGCACTCAAGGCGTGTCCACCACTGACCTTGTTGGCCGCATGCTGCTCATGACTAAGGCTCACCACAGCAACATAGTGAGTCAGAGGGCTCTGGGTGGGGGGTGGAGCACAGGGCAGGTGCCAGCCCTTCCCTTCTGCTGCCCCAAAAGGAGTAGAGCGGAGGAGTAGAGCTCCTGGGCCTGGCTGCATGGACAACGGGCAGTGGCAGCAAAACAACCTGCTTATGTTTGCTTCAACATGTCTGAGGTCACAGGGTGATGGGACAAAAACTCTGATGCCTCATGATGAGTGTGGGCCTCGGGAATGTTAGGGAAGCTTCAGGCAAGCCCATGACTTCTCCCAGGGGAAACAACACAGTGCAGGAACATTGATCTGTCAGCCAGGTGCTGCCAGAGGTGGAAACTCCTCTCCCTTCTCACTGAGCTTCATGCTTCTGCCTTCTATTGTCTCTAGTCTGATCACACCTTTCCTGAGTCTCCTCAGCTCACTCTCTGGTTGGGAGCTAACCTAACCAGGGAAAAGTAGTGTCAGTGGTTTTATGTCAGGTAATGAGTTGAATTTACTGAGTAATGAAGGAATCTGTGAATAGAATCACCTGGATAACTGCAGAAACAAGCAACCCACAGGCGCATTCAGGGACAGAGGGAGATGTTTTGGTGTGCTGAGCTGTTAAATTGGCTCAGCTGTAACATGAGTTCACACGGAGATTCACCCGGTGCTGCTGGCTGCTGCAGACACCTAAGCCTGCCTCTCGTGAAGGTCTTTGGCAGGAGAAGGGATGCTGTCCTCTCAGGGGCTTGCTGGGCTGAGGGAGGATGCATGTGTGCAGCACTCTTGGGGCTGCAAGTTGGGCAAGAACCACCTTTGCTGGTGGTGCCAAGCTGGGATCAGATAAGGACACATTTCCTCTGACTCATGCTGGGGTAGGACTCTGGTTTAGATATTAACCAGTTTGTCAGCATTCAGTGCCTGGGATCCCTGGTGTGCGTTTTGAGCCTGGCCTTCCCAGCACTTCCCACACACAAGTGTATCTTGGTTGGATGAGCTGTGCAAGTGCTTAAACGTTTTGACTCTTTATCTCCCTTCAGGATGAGGACCTAGACTATCGGAAGCACACTGACAACTTTGGGAAGGTAATGTGAGTTCTGGTTGTGGACGTCTGGTTGTTGTCCTGCCTGAGAAGGATTCCCAGTGTGCTTTCTGGCCTGTTGCAGGCTTGTTTGTCCTCCCACATGTAGCAGTAATGTCCCAGTGAATGCCTGCTGTCCCTGTATGGCAGTGCCTGCAGTGGATGTGATGAGCAGGTGTGGCACAGGGCAGTGCATGAGCTGTCCTTCAGTGGGACCACAGGGCTGCTGTCCCCACTGAGCCTGTGCTGGGTTCCTTCCTTGCTTATAAATTCCTTCCTGCCACTTCCCTTAGGACCCAAGTGCACGTGGTTCCAGCCTGGGGACAGCCTCTGTGGATGGTCCTCTCAGTGCCTGTGTTTTGAAAGGTGTATTAGGTTTGGGAGGTGTGGACACAGCAGGTGTGTGGCCACACTGTGTTGCAGAGCTCGAGGGTAGTGCAGCCCTCTTGGTGTTCAGCTGCCAGGTCCAGCCTGTGGCTTGCACTGCTTCTAAAGAGCTGTTAGCCCTGTTTATTTCCTTGGCAGCTGGATTGTCCCTGCTTAATGAGCTGCACCAGCAGCTTGAGTAAGTCTTCTTTACTCACAGGGCATTTGCTGACCTGTCTGAATCATCCTTAGTTCCCCACTATTTGGGGGCTTTTGAGTAGGTGTTTTGGGACATATTGCTCCAGCATGGCTGTTTCCTGGGGCTTGGATCTGGGTAGAATGGATCAGGGCACCAGACACCCTACATGACCCTGACAGCTGAGCTGTCTGCATGCTGCCCTTTGCAGGGCCTGCTCTGGCCTCAGCTGCAGTGTGGGTATCCTGCCAAGTCCCGTGGAGCAGCTTTGGGTAGCACAGCAGGTGACTTGGTGGCTGTTTGCACAGCTACCACGTGGTGGGGACCGAGCTCTGTCCTCAGAGCTGAGGGGCCAGACAGGTGCCCTGAGGCTTGGCAGATCATAGGTTGGTCTCGTGTTGTCTCCCTGAGCACATCTTGCTTCTGATGGAAATTCAAACCTGCCCTGTTGTCTTCTTCCTTCTTGAACTTTCCTCTTGGCATCTCCTGAGCTGGCTGTTGAGGTGATGATTTAGACAGAGTATAAAGGGCTTTTGTGAAATTGCCTAAACACTTGATGCCAGGAATGTAGAAAGTCCAAGGTGCTGGGAGTTGTTACAGTTGCCAGCAAATTCAGATGAGCAGATTGCCCAGCACTGTGCTCTGTGTTGTCCAAACCCCCTCACAGAGCCTGAAAAGAAGCTGTGTCTGGTGTATGTTTCCACAGGGGCCCAAAGGTCACAGTCCCTGGACTGGCGTCTCACAGTTCCTGCAGACATCCCAGAAAATCATCCAGTTTGCATCAGGGAAGGAGCCACAGCCAGGAGACACCATCATCTATGTGGCTGGAGCCTTTGACCTGTTCCGTATCCTTGCCTCTCTTTGGTTGCAGCAGTGGTCTTTGTTTGATGTTCTGATGTTGGGAGGCACCAAACTGGATATTTGCCTCTTTTTTTTTTTTTTTTTTTCCTTTTCTGTTAGCTACATGTGAGGAAGTCAGGAGTGAGTTCTTCCTGGCAGTTTCTTAGTCACAGGGTATTGAGAAAGAAGCTATAGCTCCTCTGTGGAGCAATCTGACACTGTTGGATTTCAGGAAGACAGATGGACACTCTAATGATTGTGGTGAAGACTGGCTGCCGTAGCATCTGGAGCTGATACGTCGTTCCTGGGGCAGGGTTTGAGGCTTTTTGCCAGAACCTCTGGAACAAATAGAAATTCTGGATAGAAGCAAAGCTGAGTCCCTGTAAGGTGGAGTTGAAAAAGTCTCTGGCTTTTGCCCAGAACTAGTGGAACCTGAGGAGGAAGGCAGCAACTGTTCTTGGAAATGGGCAATTAGTAGTGCAAGAATAAAATCCTAGGGATTCCTGTCTCCCACTGGTGTTTTTGAGTGACTCTATTTCTGTCTTTCTTCGTTTATTTTCCATGTGAGCTTCAATTCCTTAAACAGATCTGCAGATGTTGGTCACGTGGATTTTCTGGAGAAGGTTCACCAGTTGGCAGAGAAGCCCTATATCATTGCTGGGCTGCATTTTGATCAGGTCTGTGTAGAGCCTGCCCAAAGGCAGAGCAGCCTGGGCCTGTTCTCTGGAGGCTGTGCTTCAGGAGACAGGACAGGGATGTATTGACCAATATGGGAATTTCATTTTGGGAGAGAGCAAGAGGGAAAGGAGTTGCTGTGTCTCTCTTTTGACTGTGCCTGGTGCTTTGCCATAGGAGGTGAATCGCTACAAAGGGAAGAACTATCCCATCATGAACATCCATGAGAGAACCCTCAGTGTCCTGGCCTGCAGGGTGAGTAGGTGTCTCTGCTCTCTTCCTGAAATTGCCTGGAGCCTGGTGGTGTTCACTTATGCTCAGTGATCTTGCATGAGTTCCTTGGGGTGCCCTGAGAAGACAGGCAAGATGAATCACTTGAGGCTGCCAGAGGTGCTGATGAACTCTTGGGAGGCTCTGCTAGGCTCCTGTGCCATCCTGGCTGATCCAAGCTGGTGGCCCATCCAGCTGCTCTGCCAGCAGTGACAGGGCTGGATTCTGTGTAGGGAGCTGTGTGGCTCTGTTAGTCAGACATGTGCCACTAGAAAACTCGGCTCCCTGCAGCAGGGGAGAAAATGCCTGGGACAAAATTGTGGGGATCCCCAGAAATGTGTGCCTGGAACAATTAACTTTTGGATTTGCTCTATAAAGGATATTCTGTTGAGGAACAAAAAGCTGTTGTGTGACTAGCAGTTGGTGCTGAACCCACTTCTCTGTTCCCTTATTTGAGCTTCTGATTCTGTAGCCAGGTGACCTGATCAGGCCTCTTTAAGAAGCAGCTGGCTTCTGGCTTGGGATTGGGTTTTGGGGTTTTTTTGGTGGGATTTTTTCAAATCTAGACTCTACCTCGTTCCTTTTTTAGTATGTCTCAGAGGTGGTGATTGGAGCTCCCTACGCTGTCACTGCTGATCTGTTGGATCACTTCAGGGTGAGTCCTTGTGTACGGATGGGCATGAAGGTGCTGGTGGGTGATGTGTGTGGGGAGCTAAAGTGGTGCAGGACAACACAGGGGTGCAAGGAGAGAGTGTCCTGCTTAGCCTGGGATTGCCAGGCTGCTGCAAGAAGGTGGCTTTGCTGGTCTCTAGACTGTGCACAGTGGGAGTCGTGGCAGGAAATGTCCCTGTCATCTTTTGGATGTTGTCAGTGACTTTTGTGTCCTCCAGGTAACACTTGTTTGTCATGGGATGACTGAGGTGGTGCCAGACAAGGACGGTTCTGATCCGTATGAGGTAAAGTACCAGGTGCTCTGTCAGCATTTGATAGACAGAGCCTGGCTCTGGTTGTGTTCCTGGACTGAGAAGGTGTATTGCAGAGGAGGCTACCTGGGCACAGCTTTGGCAGGTGATGCAGCTTTTCATCCACCTTGAGGATAGCTACGTGGAGCAGTCAGTAAATCATTCCCAACAGCTCCACTCTTCCAAGCGTGGTTTTGCTCTGCCTGTTTCTGATGCCTTCATGGCAGGGCGAGAAATCCTGTGTGCTTTGCTCTGCCCTGGGCAGCTCCCGTGTATGTGGAGCTTTGCTTTCAGCAAGTGTTTGTTCTGCCCCAAGGAGATCACTGTGCATCCTGCCTGTCTGTCTGCCACAGGGCCTGCCACAGCTCAGCTCAGCTGTCACTGGGGAGCTGCACACCCAGGTCCCACGAGCTTTCACAGCCCAGTGCTATCCCTGTTTGCAGGAACCGAAGCAACGCGGCATTTTCCAGCTGGTGGACAGTGGCAGCAATCTCACCACAGATCTAATTGTGCAAAGAATCATCAAGAACAGGTTGGATTTGTTTGTCTCCCGGTTCTGTCACATACTGTTCCATCCAGAGTGTCTGGGGATTGATTAACGGGACCAAATAGGGAGAGAAGGTGTTACCCAAAGGCATAGACTCAGCAAACTTGTCCTTCATCTTTCGTGGCTTGGGCAGACTGTAAATGTGGTTGTACCAGTCGGTACAGGGAAAGGAACAGCTGGACTTTGCTGTGTCAGAATGTGCTGCACAGCACATTTATTGGGTTTTCTCCTTTAATGATAAATTTCCTTTGCTGTATCCTGGAGGAAAGAGCATGTTGCTTCTTTCGGAGCTTTGGTCTTTTAGGCCTGAGTCCTTCACTTTCAGTACTTTGGCTCACATCAGTGATAAATTTGGTTTTGGTGTTCCAACACCCAGGACAGCCCAAGAATGGAATAGCAGCTTCTTCCACAGAGGGAGAAAGAAGTTGTGTGTGACCATTGTGGGAGTCCAGGACTGCAGAGTGCTGGCAACAGCCATGGAAAGCTCTGGGAGAGGCTCTGGAGGAGTCTGGGGACCCTGGGGGGTTTCTGAAGTGCTCTCAGAACAGAGCAGCATAGAAGAAGGCAGTGCTCTCCTGCTCCAGCTGCTTTTGTCTACAAGAGGTATGGATGAATGAGAATCTCATGGTATTGTGTGATTTTTGCAGGCTGGAGTTTGAAGCTCGCAACCAGAAGAAAGAAGCAAAAGAGCTGGCTGTGCTGGAGGCCATGAGAAGGTTGGAGGAGGAGAAGCACTAGGCTGCAGAGCGTGGATGTGTGAGCCACAGAGTGCTGTAACTTCACCTCTGGTAGAGCAACTGCTCTTCAGGAAAGCACCCCTGAAGGGGGGCAGCACTGCTGGCACGCAGGACGTGCTGTCCTACCCTCTGCTGTCCTAGCTCCTCCTGCACTAATTATGCAGACATAACGAGTTGGGATTCCGCTGCCTAGTTTTATTTCCGTTAATCAGTCCCCATCCCTTTACCCAGGAGGAGATTTGACAAAAAAAAAAAACCAACAAAAAAACACGGTTTTAATTACAACTAATGTTTTAACATGTTGATGTGCTTTTACCTTCTGCCATTTCTGGCTCTTAGTAGGAGGGAAGTGGAGGAGCTGCCCATGCCCCTTTGCCCTGCCAGACTGGGCTGTCCTGACCAGGGTCTGCATTCCAGAGCAGCCCCTTGGGCAGTGGTGTGGCTGGCTGGACACAGTGAGAGCAGCCTTGGGGACAAGACAGGGCTCATCTGGTTCCTCCTGCAACTCTTGCTTAGGAACAAGAGGCTGGCTGCCAGAGGTGATGCTGGGCTCTGGGGTTCACTGTGCTGCCTCTTCTCAGCTCCTGCCCTTGCACAGACCCAGAGCTACTCTGGGTCGAGCTGGGTAAAGGCAAATCTGTTGCTGCCCCAGTGACAGGCTGCAGGTGGCAGCTGCTGAAGGGGCAGGTGGTGCTAGGATGCTGGGTCAAGGCATTTCTCCACGTGAGGCAGAGGGATCCTGGGGCCTTTTCCCAAAGGCTCTTCATTTGCGAGGCAGCAGAGCTGATGCCTTGTCTGGACTGTGCTCAGAGCCCCACTTCCAGCTGCTGCCAGAGCCCCCCTTGTGCCCAATGGCTTACCTGAGGGCGGGACCTGGCCAGTTTTAGGGTTTTCTGAGGGCTGATAAGCAGCATGCCTGCCTCTAAGGCGAGGTGCAGGGCTGGGAGAATGGGTCCTGAGCTGTGAGCCCCTTTTGCCTCTTACATTCCAGGATACTGTGGTGGGTATCCTGGGCAGCTCACTGCACTGTGCCAGGCTGTGTCTGGTGTCCTCTCTCTTGTAAACTTCTGTTGCTGATCATTAATAAAATGTTGAAGAGTTGTGCATTGGTCTTTTTGGGGCTCAAGCCCAGGTAGCAGAAAGGGGGCATAGGGAACTTGTGCTACAACCCCACTGCACTGGTACTGAGGGTGCACCACACTCCCACTGCCTCCCTGGCAATGGCTTCTCAGCCCCAGAGCAGCCATGACTCAGTCCTGCTAGCCCCTTTCCTGGGCTCTGCGTACACAAATCCCCCCTCTGCAGCCTGTGGCCCCCTTCCATGGGCACTGCAGAGGAGTTTGTCCTTGGGGACAGAGCTCAGCCTTGATGATGCACCTGCCCTGTGCTGAGCACACTGCTGAATTGCCTCCAGGACACAGACAGGTACCACTGTTATTAAAAAATAACAGCAGCATTTTATTGCTGCTCTTGCTGGGCATGTGGAGACGTCAGCTCCACTGGTTCAGCCATGGTGCAGTGGAGGTGCTGTTCCTCAGGGCCTGGGTATCTGAGCAGCCTCAGCACCACAGGAGGGCTCAGCAGCCCAGAGCTCCCCACATCTGGGTGGGTTACCCCATCCCCCCTCCCTACCCAAGGACAGACACGACAGTCATGCCAAGCATGTTTATTGTCACCTCAGAGCTACCACCACTGGCTCAGGCATCTGCACACTCCATGGGGTCCAGGGACAGTCATGTCTGCCTTACACTGGAGAGCATCGCGGGCTCCTGGCAGCTCCACGGCCACATCTGTCACACACAGCACCTGTGGGAGACACTGTCACAGGGTGTGGAGTCTGCCTGGCAGAGATGGGGAATCCCCCA
>VXBB01021204.1:128159-138434 GCA_013399915.1 Illadopsis cleaveri
GAGCCGCCGTTCCTGCGCTCCCCCGCCAGCATGACCACCGGGAGCAGCGGCCTTTTCCCGAGAGCCGGTGTGAGAGCCGTGATTGTCATTTGTTTGCGGTGAGGAAAGCCCCCGGCCGCGCTTGTTCCCTTGAGGGTTTCGGGTCTGCTCTGTTGCTCCGGTTGTCCGAACATTTCCAGTGTGAAGGATCTTATTCCGTGACTGTGGAGTGGGGACGGTTTCACTGCTATGTGTTCGGCTGCTGACACACACGGATGGGTCACAGTCCCAGCTCCAGGTACCCACGATGCTGGTTTGCATCCCTGGTGTAGCACTGCCAGTGGCCTTTATGCATCTACAGTCGTTTGTGAGCCCTTAGTCTGGCTCTGCACAGTTCATCCATGTAGGGGAACAACAGGTCAGGGATATGTCAGAGCAAAAAGAAATAAAATCCTCCATCCTCAGACTGCTGAGTTCCCGCTGGGCAGCAGTGTGTCCTCCTGTTCCCCGAGTCCTTCCTGCCTGGGGCTGTCAGACAGCCGAGGGGATCAGGTGGGATGAGAATTCCCTCGGATGCTGTTACAAAGCGACTGGGGCAGCAGTGGTACCTGGATATGCCCTGGCAGCGCCCGGCCTCAGGGAGTGTCAGCTGGGCTCGTGTCCCTTGTGGGTTACTGCTGTTCTCCACTCGTCTGTGCTGCCCTGGGAACCATCTGAGCTGTCCGTGTGGAGCAGCCAGGTCAGGTGGGGCCGTTCTGTCTCCCCGTCCTGGCAGAGCAGACTGGGACAGGGCCCTGTAGAAACAGTTATTTATTGCTGGGTGACATTCCAGCCGAGCTCCCCGGGTGGCTGTGTAGGCTGTCCCTGCGTGCGGGAAGAAGGAAGGGTGGGGACTGCTGGAGCTGGCACTGCTGCGTCCCCGGCTGCGCTGGGGCCTGATGGATGTCGGAAGCTGATTAGCTCATCTGAAGATACTCTGACTAATGCTGGGCTCGCTGGTGCCATGGGATCGGCATTCCAGGGTATGGAGTCAATGGTTCCTGCTGTCCGCTTGGACACGAGCAGGGACGTTCCCGCCAGTGTTTCTGCCTGGCAGGAAGTGGGGCTCTCGTGTTAGCTGCTGCAGCTGCTCTGTCCTGCACAAAACATGCTGAGAATCTGGAAGAAATTGCTGGTTTGAGGGAGCAGTGAAGGCAGAGTGCAAATTCTCAGGTGGGGATTCAACCTCCTGCTGCCTTCTACGGGCTGCTATGATCCTGAGGATCTGCAGGGAGCCAGGGTCTGTTTCTGAAGATCCAGGAGTCCTCCTGTACTCTGCTTCCAGCACAGGCTGGGGTCTCTTCCTGTGGCCGTGGCAGTTCCCAGGGGCTGTGCTGTCCACAGAGCAGTGAGATCCCCAGGATGTGTGGGTAAGCTGACAGGAAAGGTGAGGGCTCTTTCCCCAGAGCCAAGCCCAGCCTGGCCTGCAGTGCTGACTGGAATCATGCTGGTTCTGGTCCCCAGGGGTGTTTTCAGTCGTGGTGGGCTCCTGGCACCTTAGAAATCCTGAGAGGGTTGGGGTGGATCGTGATTAATCTATGTGGTGGTATGCATGATTTTTAGCTCTGGATCACAGAAGTCAGGCTGGAACAGAGGAATGTGACCAAAGAGCTGGGGATTTGGGTTTTTGGTTGGTTTGGGCTTTTTTCTGTGCCCTGTGTGTCATTGTTGTTGATAAATACCAGTTTGTGGGAGGGGTTCCTCATGGGTCTGGTGGAGACGGGGCTAGCGATGCATGGGAGAAAACTGTCACCACGTGTGTTACACCGTGGGGGGGAGGGTCAGCTGTTGAGGAGTGGCAGCTCTATGCTGACACCAAACTAGTGCATTTCCAAACTGCCCAGGAGAGGATTCAGGATCTTGGAGGTGAGCAGCTGCTGGCAGTCAGAGCTGTGGATGCCAAGGCTGTTCCCAGTCAGTGCAGCTGTCTCCCAGCCATGGGAGCTGCACTGGGACTGCTACTGTTGTTCACAGAGCATTGGCTCCAAGAGCTTCAGGTGCTGGAGCAGCGGCTGCTTTGTGGCTCCTGCTGTCACTAATCTGTTTGTCTGTGAGAGATTTTGTCTCTGCTCTGCTTGGCCTGAAAATTTGAAGATGGAGGGTGCCCGTGGATGCTCATGCACAGAAGTGTACCCACCACTGTTGGAGATAGGTGTGTGGATGCTAGTGGATCCTCTGGCAGGTGTGGTTAGTGTGCTCTCACAGAAGGCTCAGTCACAGAATTTGGGAGTCGCCACAAGCTTGAGACCTTGGTTCTGTAAAGCTGAAATTCTGTTGCTTCCACTCCTGGAAGCTGCAGATATCCTCAGAGTAAGGTGTGAGAGTTAGAATGAACTGCAGACCATGGGAGGTATAATCTAGCCCAGAGGCAAGCCAAAGGACATGAGGAGGAGATGGAGCAGTGCAGGGTGTGTGAGTGAGCATTTGCTCAGCGCTTCTGGGAGTCCTCAAGCCTGGCAGCTGTTTGGGAGAAGCAAGGGACTGGGTTTCATATGGAGACACTGGCATGAAATCTCATCAGTTGCTCATCTGTAACATGAGACTAAATGTCCTTTTGAAGATAAATTTCCACATCACGCAGTGCAAGGTTGTTGGAGGATGCCATGTGGAAGGGCCAGCTGTTTGCTGTGCTGTGCAGGTACAGCAGGAAAAGCTCCTGGCACAGAGGCTTGTGCCATGCAAGGCCAGAGCCCTGGTATAGTCCCATGGTGTCCCAACATTCCCCAGTACCTTTCTAAAGCTGTGCCAGAGTGTTCTGAGTCTTTAGAGAGTCCAAGTTGATATTTGCCATAGCATAACCCTTCAGACAATGTGCCCTGTGGAACACCAAGAACTCTTGATGTGTCATTGGCTTTTACTGAGGATTTTAATGGAGTGTTGGCATCACCTTTGCCCAGCCCTTGGTGCAGCTGGGCAGAGTCCTGGGCAGCTGAGCCCGGCTCCACACCTTGTTTATTTCATTGTCTGTTTCCCTGGTTGTGTGTGCCACAGATCTTTGCAAAGGGCTGAGCCAGGTGTCTCATGCCACTCTGCCAAGGCACCTGTCACAGAGCACTGACCTGACAGAGTTACAAAACGTGAGCACCAGATGCCAGCAGAGGCTCCTGGCATTCACACCAGTGGTGAGACAGCGGCCTATTCTTAGCTGGAATCCTGTTGTGGAGACCAGAACTGGGTTTATTCTGGGCTCTGGTTTATTCCAATTGAAAGCCTCACCTGATGGATCTTGTGGAGGAGAATGTCTTCCCTATGGTTTTGGGGTATTTATATTACAAGCAAAGCACTGAAGTTGAATTGTTTTCTCACTCTTGCCTGGGCCTCTGCAGGCTGAAGATGAGACCTGACCTCTGGAGGGTTCTGCAGGGGCTGGGGGCTCTTGCCAGGGTCGTGTCTCCCAGGGAGCAGTGTGAAGGACCCCAGTGAGAGTGGCAGCCTGCAGAGTCACTGCAGAGCAATGCTGGAAAACCCTGGTGCTGGTGTGGTTGGCTGGGGCAGTCACACCTCTCCTCTCTGCTTCAGTGTGGGTCACGTGTGCGAGGATGGCGGAGCAGGAGCCAACAGCAGAGCAGCTGGCCCAGATTGCAGCTGAGAATGAGGAGGATGAACACTCTGTCAACTATAAACCACCTGCCCAGAAGAGCATCCAGGAGATCCAGGAGCTGGACAAGGATGATGAGAGCCTGCGCAAGTACAAGGAGGCACTGCTGGGCGCCGTCACCGTGAATGCAGGTGAGCCCTGGGGTGTGCTGGTCCCTTCTGGCCTTGCCTCTGCTCCCACCTGGGAGCTGTTCTCCCAGCTCTGTGTTTGGGCAGGAGCACAGCCCAGAGCACAAAGCTGTGTCTGTGCTCCCCCATGCCCATCGCTGGCCTGCAGCCTAGGGTTCAGGGGCTGAAGGGTGGGAGTGGCACTCTGCCTTTGTGGAGGACTGTGGGCTGGGCCCAGTGCAATGGAAGCCCTGACCCTTACAGAGTCGGAGGCTGTTTTTGCTAGTTTTGGTGCTCTTTCAAGAAGTTTGGTGGAAGGAAAAGGAGCTGTGTTGGCCAGTCAGGGATGAGTGTTTAACAGCTTTTTCTCTTGTCTCTAGATCCCAACGCTCCAAATGTGGTGGTGACCAAACTGACCTTGGTCTGCGGTACTGCTCCGGGCCCCCTGGAGCTGGACCTGACAGGTGAGCTGGGAGGGAATTCCAGCCCTGCTCCTGGACAGAGCTGGCAGGAGCACTGCTGGCAAGGTGGGTGAGCCTTCCTGTGTCAGAAGTGCTGGAAGCAGAGCACAGTGCATGGACCCCAGCAGAATCTGTACCTGGAGCCCAGCAGCAGTTCTGTGACACCTGGGTGTTTGCAGAGGTGTGAGGGGCCAGATGGGGCAGGCAGATTGTTCCAGCCTGCACGGTGACATTCATGGCAGCTGCGATATGGTGACAGCCTTGGGGCAAACATCTGCAAAGAAACAGTTTGGAATTAATTGCGTAGTTGTGCTGCAGTGTCCTGTTGCAGGGCATTGCTTGCCTGGCTCCAACAGCATAGAGGGTCCTGTAGCTAGAGCCATTCCCTGCTCCTGCAGCTCCTGCCCCAGTTGCCTCATGCCAGAGAAATTCACCCCAGAGCACAGCACAAAGGAGCTCTGAATAACCCTCTCCTGTCTCTCTAGGTGATCTGGAAAGCTACAAGAAGCAAGCATTTGTGCTGAAGGAGGGCGTGGAATACCGGATAAAAATTTCCTTTAGGGTAAGGATTCTGATCTGGAAACGGAATGAATGGAACCCCAGACTGTTGTGGTACTGGCCTGGGGAGTGCCTGTGCCCTGGAAGTGGGGTTGTGCTGAAGGAATGGGCTCTTCCTGCAGGTGGGGTGGGCAGCGTGAATGGAGATGTCCTGCTCAGTCCCTCCTCCTCTCTCTGCAGGTAAACAGGGAGATTGTGTCAGGATTGAAGTACCTCCAGCACACATTCCGGAAAGGTGTGAAAAGTAAGTGCTTCTCTGTGACTTGGTGCTGCTCTGTGTGAGTACTTCCTGCTCATCTTGCTGCTGTGACAGGGGCTGCCCAGCAGCTCCTCAAGGGAGGGGACAGTTCTCAATGGCACCGGGCCCATGGAGCTTTGCAGAGTCTCCTGGGCCTGCAGTGGTGGGGCAGCCCATGGTCTTGGCTGCACAGCATGTGATCCTGATCCCCCCAAGCACATTTTCCCTCTGAGCTTGGCAGGAAGCAGGTCACAGCTGACAGCATTGCCAGTGCTTCCAGGTCACTCCCCATAGGAGGGGCCCATTCCTGGGGGGAAGGGAGCTCTGAACTGGGTGAGATTCCTATTGTTAGAGTTGCTCTATGGATTGTTGTAACAGTAACAGACCTTTCGTTTGCTTTAGCCTTGCCCCAGGTGCAGGGGAGGCTCCTGAACAGCCTCCATACACTTCTTTCTGTCCTTTTAGTTGACAAGACTGAATACATGGTTGGGAGCTATGGCCCCCGAGCAGAGGAGTACGAGTTTCTGACCCCCATGGAAGAGGCCCCAAAGGGCATGCTGGCTCGGGGCAGCTACAACATCAAATCCAAGTTCACAGATGATGATAAGACTGACCACCTGTCCTGGGAGTGGAACCTGACCATCAAGAAGGATTGGAAGGACTAGCCCTTCCTGAGGCCAAACTCCAGAGAGCCTGAATCAGACAGTGGCTACCGTAGAATTCCCCCCCTGTACCAAAGTGCTGACATTGGAACCCTCTTACCTGTCACCCCCATTATCATTTGACCAGAGAGCTCAGTTTTTTATGTGCCCCCTCCCCAGAGAATTGCTGAGTGCATTGACCAAACCATGCTGTCTGCATCTGGTCTCCAGCTGCCCATCCTGGGGCTGTGCTGCCCCAGCACCGAGGGGAGTGCCCACTCCCTTGCCAGGCCCTTTCTTGCTTCCCACCTTCCTTTATCCAGGAGGTGCCAAAGGGGAGGAACCCCCGTTAGGATCCTGTGCTTGGCTTTCCTGCGCACAGCTCAGGGTAGCTACTGTCTCCAAGTAGCTGACGAATTTTGGTGCCAGGCAGCTGTCAAATCAGTTTATTGGCTCAAGTGTTGTCTGCCTGCCCTTTCCACCCCATCAGTGTCCTGGGCAGCTTCATTTGTGGATGTTCCCTGTAACCATGATGCCTTAAATGTGTAACATGTATCCTCTAGGGAGGGGGTCCTGCCCCTGTTACACTTTTTAAACTCCACCTGCCCTCCCCGTCTCTTGGCATGGGCTCAGCTTGGTCATGCCCCTCATGTGTTATTAGGAAAGATTCACAGCTTCCCACTTCACTGCTGGTCCATTCCTCACCTGAGACAGGACATCCCCAGAGGGGTGAGGGTGTGACATCCTGGGTGACACCTGGCCGCCCTTCCTGGCACCCCGAGCACTGGCCTGGCTGGACCCCAGCCTTGCCTGCACAGAGCCCCGAGCTCTCTGGGTGCCCCTGCGGCACAGAGGGGGCTGGAGGGCAGGGCGGTGCAGGGGTCACCAATGCTGCCATCACCTCGCACTTCTCATTGCAGCCCAGGTAGCTGCAAAGCACTGAAATTCCAGGACAGCATCTGCCCTCCTGGCTGTTTTGGGCTGAGGATGGACGAGTCTGTCTCTGCAGCTGCTCCTGATGCGATCAACAAAGAGCTTGCGATGGACAAGTGTTCTGAAGCGGTTAATGCCTTATGTATCTGTTCTGCCTTTAAAATCTGTGCCTGGCCTGTCAGTAGTTATTGCCTTGATGCTCGGCTCCCCGTGCCTGCGGCAGACCCGCAGCATGCCGGCCTCCACCCTTGGCTGCACAGCTGCAGCTTCTGGGGCACAGAAGCCCCAGGGGCCCCCTGCAAGACCCGGGGGGCTGGGCAGGCACACACCACCTCTGCAGCCCTCCGATTTGGATCTACCACATTGAGGTTAGAACTGGGACCAAGTACATGTGGCTTTCTCGTAGCTACGTCTTTGCCTCTAACTCCCCTCGCCCTGCCCCTAGAGAGTTTTTTGTTGATTTGGTGTGTATTGTCTGTAAGTCCTAGACCCAGGTTAACAGGTTTGGAATCATCGTCTGCTTCTCCTTTTATGACAGTTAAATAAAATCTTTGAACTGACCGTGTACTGTCCATGCTGGATCTTCAGCATGACGTGGCTGAACACAATTTTTGCAAACAGCTAGGGTGGGAGAAGACCAGGATCTCTGGGCTTGCTAGAATGTGAGATGGGATCTGGGACAGCCTTTGCCAGAGGAGGAGAGGCCCCATGGCAATATGTGTGCAGGATCTGTCCCTTGGTGTTTGCTCTGTTCTGCACTGCCCACAGTGTGAGGGGTGGGAGTGTGTGAGGCAGTGAAAACAGGGATTTCCAAGGGGGTCTCCTGCCAGCAGAGGAGCAGGCAAGCTCTGAACCCACAGCATGACTGCTCCAGCTGCACACACAAAGGGAAATGCCTGTGCAGTCACAGGAATGAGGGAGGCGATCAGAGAACACAATCCAGGAGAGGCAGCATGATAAGAGCCTGCGGATGTTTACAGAGCCTGTGGCATGTTTGTGTTAAGGATAAGGAAAGTGTGGCCATGAAAAGGTCTTTACAGAATCCGTGGTGTGCGAGAACCTGGAGGAGGGGACTACAGCTCTGTTCCTGGTCAAAGACTCACAAAGGCAACTGAGAACTCCATAGGCTCCGTCTTGTATTTGGAGTTCACAAGCACAGGCCCCTTCCTCGGGCCTTGGTAAGCTGCTAAAGGAGATGATGGGACTTGGAAAGGAGAAGGGCTGAAGGCAACAGTGTGGGCCAGGCAGGAGCTGGCACATGGCCAGCACCCACTCCAGCAGGCACATGTCACTGGTGCTGCTATGGAGAGCAGTACCCAGCTGTGACCCCCCAGCCCTCTGCACAGTGTGGGGCCATGGAGGGCAGTGTGACAGGGACTGGAGCAGGGAACAGGCTTCACTCATAGTGTGTCAGTTAGAGCCCAGATTTCCTGATAGCATGAACAAAGGCCCCCCTGTGCTGGCCCCCAACAGCCACTCTGCGGGCAGGGTCAGATGAGCACCCTGCTGATGCAACCCCAGTGCTTTGGCAAGAGTTTCCACACCCGGGGTGTGGAGGCTTCTGTTAGATCGTTTTACCATGGTAGGAGGCCTGGAGGGGCAGGACAGCTGTGCTGTGCTCCAGCTCTGGGGATTCTCTGCCTCTGTTGTCTGGCACGTCTTCCTCCTGTGCGGTGACAGCTGGACTCTTCTGCCCGGTGCATGCCATGAGTGCACTTGGGTATGGGTGGCTCCAGTCACAGCTGGGTGGGACAAATCATTTGCATGAACTGTAGTTCCCAAAGTAAAGCCTCAGCCCCTTCCAGGTGATGCACCTTAAGAACCTCGGCCAGAAGTTGTGCAGGAGCAGCCCAGGCCGTGCCCCTTCTCCAGTGCTGCAGCAGCTCCCTCTGACACCACAGCTCTGCGAGTGCAGCAGCCAGAGTCGGAGCAAGAATGCTCATGCAGAACTACCGCGGGGCAAGGTCGGGCCTTTTAGCAGAGACATCGCTGCAGGGCTCTCTGGCAAAGCAAGGAGCCGGGGCTCTCCAGGCAATGGCTTCCAGCCGTGGAACCAGAGAGGCTCCGAGGTGGCCTGGACTAATGCAGCCACTGATTCCCTCCCCACCAGACAAACGCACCTGTGCGTGCCTGGCCCTGGGTGGCCGCTGTGCCCTCACCGTGTGCTCAGCTTTGCCTTCCAAAACCTCGCTGGACTCTCACCGGGCCTGACAAAAGCGTCTGGTTCAGCACCGGCCGCAGCTCCTGAACGGGCAACAGCTCCTGGCAGCACTCGGGGCAGTTGGATTCTCTACGGGGAACTGGTGAGCTCCTTGCTCCTCACGCCATTGTCCCAGGGCGCCGGGCGTGGCCCCTCGCCCGGAGCAAAGAGCAGCGGCTTTTGCTTTTTTGCAGCAGCCCCAGGCTGGCAATGCCCGGGGCGCGGCCGGGAGCCCGGAGTCTGTCCCCGCTCCAGCTCACCGGCGTGCGCAGGAGCTGCCCGGAGCAGAGGCGCCGGTACCCTAGCACGGGCAGCACCGGGGGGTCTGCCCGCCCAGCGCACACCAGCAGCAGCCGGGACCCTCGGCAGTACCGGGGCAGCGCGGGCAGACCAGAGCGACGGGATTTTCCCCTGCCACGGTCACCAGGCTCTCTCTGCCGGGTCTCTGCACAGAACCGCGTGCTCTGATCTGGAGCCTCAAGGGGCCCTGCTCGGCCTGGCGGGCACGAGGAGCTCCCGCCTGGTGCCTTCTCTGTGAGGCCGCGTGTGCCGAGAGGCCCCGCGAGCCCCGCGGGGACGCCAGCGCCGCCTGAGCTCTCCCGGCCCATCTCCGTGACCGGCGAGCTTGCAGCAAAGCGAAACGGGGCCGTCCCAAGCCGCAGCCGGGCCAGGGAACAGGCAGACAGGGTCGGGGGGGCAGCGCTGCCGCCGTGACCCCGAGTAGCTGCCGGAGCCGCCCCGAGCGCCGGGCGGTGCCTGAGGGGAAGGTACAAGAGGAGGGCGAACGGACGCGGCCGAACCGGGCTCGAACCGCGGCTGCACCGGGGCGGGGCGGGCCTCGCGCGCCGGGCTGGTCACGTGGGGTACGCGGCCCAGTCAGGATCCACCACGCTCTCGTGCCCGTGCGCACGCGCAGTGCCGCCCGGCGGCGCTTCCCGAGTGCCACGTTCGAGGGCAGGGGCCACCCGGGACGGCGGCGCCGACCAATCGCGAGCGGCATCGCGGGGAAAGAGGCCAATGGTGACCTGCGGGCGGGGAGCGGGGCCGACGGCCAACCCGAGACGGCGGGCGAGGGGCGTGCCCGGATCGCCAGCCAATGGAAGGCGCGCGGTGGCCGGGGCAACGGCGTCGGCCAATGGCAGGCGGGCGGTGGGACCAATAGCGCGGGGCAGCTGCCGGCGGGGCGGGTTTATAAGGGGGAGGCGGTGCCGCGGTCGCGCGCTCGTCCCAGCTCGTCCCGAAGGCCGCCATCAGCCATGGCGGGGTTGCGCGCTCTGCTCCCGCTGCTCTGCTTGGCCCTGCTGCTGCCCGCCCGCGCCGCCGCGTTGGAGGAGGAGGAGGATGGCGTCCTGGTGCTGCGCGCCAACTCCTTCGAGCAGGCGCTGGCCGACCACCGATACCTGCTCGTCGAGTTCTGTGAGCGCGGCGGGGCCGGGCCGGGCCGGGGGAAACGGGCGGACGGGTGGGGACCGAGGGGGCGGCTGGGGGCGGGAGGGGCGGGGCGGGGGGAGGGGCGGGGGG
>VXBB01021204.1:138455-150483 GCA_013399915.1 Illadopsis cleaveri
AGAGGCGCTGAGGGACGGGCTCCCCCGGGCGAGTGTGGGGCTGGGCTGGGGCGCGGGGTCTGCGCGGCCCCCTGCCCGTCCCATCCCGGGGCTCCGGGAGCCCAAGCGGGCCTCGGTCCGCCCGGGAGCGGAGTCGGGGGGGCCCGGCCGGCGCTGACGCCCCATCCCGCAGACGCCCCGTGGTGCGGGCATTGCAAAGCGCTGGCGCCCGAGTATGCGAAGGCAGCGGCGAAGCTAAAGGCGGAGGGCTCGGAAATCCGGCTGGCGAAGGTGGACGCCACGGAGGAGTCGGAGCTGGCGCAGCAGTTCGGCGTACGCGGGTATCCCACCATCAAGTTCTTCAAGAACGGTGACAAAGCTGCTCCCAAGGAGTACACGGGTGAGGAGGGGCAGGACGGGGTCAGTGGGCAGGACACAGGTGATCCGAGTCTGGATGTGCCGCCAGGGTGCAGAGGGCAGCAACGTGGCGCCGAGTCCCAGCACACGGCCCCGTGCTGGAGCTGTGCTGCTGTGCCTGGACAAGGTCCAGTGTGACAGCGACCTGGGAACGGTGCTGGGCCGATGGGGAACTGGCCAACCTTTAATGGCCTCCCTCTGGAGAGATCCCTGTGGTCAACTAGGGTAGAGGAAGTTGCTTTTGTGTAGGAAAGCTAAGTGACCTGAGCTTGGTTTTTTGTGCGATTTGACTTGACTCAAGCAGTGCAGTACCCAGAACTGAAAACATGTCTGGGCTGTTGAATGAAGAGGCAAACACGGGGTGTGAGAGAGCTGCTAGGAAGGCCAAGACAGAATTTAGCTAAGCCAGGCCACACAGTGCTGGTAACAGAGGGTAACATTCAGAATAAAGATCTTGGAAGGAAAAGGTGCTGTAATAACCTAAGTAATACTGAGGTCCTGGAGAATTGCTGCATTGCTGGTCAAAGTTTAAACTAAGGGGCAGGAGGTGAGAGAAGAATGGATTCCTGGGAGCCCCTTGTACCTTGACTTATCAATTAGGGATTAGCTTAATTACACCATGAGTGAAAGGGAAGGAGTTGCGTAAATGATACCTTGAGTCTTGCTGGTCTCCTGACTTAGCTGCTGGAAGGTCTTCTCTGTCAAAGCTTGAGGCTTTTGTGCTCTCGGACTTTGTTGAGGGGGAAAGTGACTCCTTGTTATCTCCTGGTGTAGCTGGCAGGGAAGCAGATGACATCGTCAGCTGGCTGAGGAAACGCACGGGCCCAGCTGCTGCCACCCTGGCTGATGTGGCTGCTGCGGAGGCACTGGTGGACTCCAGTGAAGTGGTGGTGATTGGTTTCTTCAAGGTAGAGTTTGTGTTTCCACTGGAGATGCTCTTGTGTGTACCCAGGGCCTTCCTGCTGGCTGGGGAATGCTCTGTGCCTTACGCAGTACTTGCTATCTTGCCTTACTTGATATTCCAGTTTTTTGGGCTGTGCCCTGGGATGTGAATGCTTCAGATGATGTGGCCCCTCTGAGACACCTTCTTTTACTCCACAGGATTCGACATCAGAGGCAGCAAAGGAGTTCCTCCTGGCAGCAGAAACTGTGGATGATATTCCTTTTGGGATTTCCTCCAGTGCTGATGTCTTTACCAAGTACCAGATTAGTAAGGACAGTGTCATCCTCTTCAAGAAGGTACTGGCTGGTGTCAAGCTTGAGCACCACACTGGGGTCTGCTGTCTCTTTCCTTTTCTTTAATTAGTCAAACTCCAGCAAGTTCAGCCCTGGACAAACCAGCAAAGGCCCCATGCTGTTAGTGTAGCTGTTCTTGGGCCCCAGAGCCTGGGGAGGAAGAGTAGGGCCTGTGGCCCTTTGTGGGGTGAGGGAGCCTCAGGGACCCACAGCGTGCAGCTGTGTCAGTCCTGTACTGTTTTCCCAGAGCTGTTGGGCTTTGGGTGCAGGTTGTTCCTTCACTCACTTCCCTGTTCCTCAGCTCTCTGCAGTGTAGCAGTGGTCACACAATCTTAGACAGGCTCAAGAGAACAGTAGATGAGTTCTCTGGCTGTTTGGTTGTGTCTTAGCAGAGTTGCTTTTCATTGCTCACTGCTGGCCTCAGCTGCCATCACTCCCTGCTGTGTCCAAGAGCTGCTCTGTCTCACTGCTGTGGGTTCTGCAGTGCAGGGATTCCAAAGAAGCTCCTAAGAGGATTTGCAGTTCCAGCTGACTGGGCTGGGGCAGTGGATTATGTGCAGAGGGATGCTGACTACCTACAGAATCACAAATGTACTAATGGAGGCATGAGAATGCCTGTCACTGGGATGAATCTCCAAGTCAGAGCAGACAAGAAGAAGCTTGGTGGCTCCTCACCCAGAGGTGCTGTGAGGCAGGACAAGTTTGGGCTTAGACTTACTGTAATTTCATCAATCATGGTTCTGCCCAGCCTGACCTAACACAAGACTTTCTTTTTTGTTCACCTGAAATAATTGTTTTGTTCTACTATACCTCTGATACTGGTTTTTTGGGGTGTTTTTAATGGCGATAGAAGCTGGTAGACTTAAATTCTGAGTCAGAGCCCCTCAGATCAATCTGGCTGAGGGAATATCTGGCTAATGAGCTCAAAATGATTAGCAAAACGGGGGCAGAAGGGAGGAATGTTTTGTTCTTTTCTCATTTGGTAGTTGTGTGCTATTGCGTGAGTAGCTTTGTATTGTATGTCAGCTTTGTGGGCCCCACTCTGGGTATTGCTGGGCTGGGCAGAGTTCTGGGCCTGGCAGCTTTTTGTGTGTGTGGGGAACAGGAGTAACCAGGCTGGGATGGGGCAGGAGTGCTCGGCTCTGTGGAAGAAGCAGCCTAGATCTGTCCAGCCACTGGGGTTCCTCCCTGTTCCTGTGCAATGGCATGGCAGTGCCATGGGAGCTTTTGGACATATCTACTCTAAATCAAGGAGAAAAGGAGCATCCACACCAGAGCAGCAGAACCTGACAGCCTGTTTTGGGCTTTGGCTCCGTACGATTATTTGGCTCTGAAACGAGAGGGTTTGGCTCATTGTTTTTCTCTCACTCTTTGTGAGTTGTCCAGGCTCGCACAGGCCCTTGCACAGCTGTCCTCATGGTGCTGAGAGAATCTGCAAAACTCCTCAAAGTGTTTTCAAAGTTACTTTCTGATACTAAGTGTTTTCCTTGGCTTTTGCACTGAGGCTGGTGTGCCTCCCCTAAGAGAAGGTTGTCTGAGTCCATACTCTTCCTTCTGTCAGCAACTCCAGTATGGCCTTGCCAGGGCACTGCTGTGCCCTTCTGCACATCCTCCCTCTAACCTTGGTGAGCCCTCAGTAGCTGTTCCTGTTTCAGGCTGCCAGTGTTCTGGGACTCCTGGTCATGGATGATATGGGTGATGGCCCTGTAAAACAGGACCTGGCCCCTCCAGTGTGATGTGCAACATGTGCTGTTGTCCCTAACAGAGACTGGAATGAACCCCCCAGAGCTGAGGAAGTCGCTGCTTGCTGCAGGCTTTGCTGTCAGATGTTCCCAGCACTGTCTGGCTGCAGTGTCTGCTCTGACCATTGATTGCTGCAGAGGAGAAGCTGCTACAGGGCTGGAAGCAGCTGTTCAGGGTCCTTCTTGGTGACTTGCACCAGGAGTGGTTTCACAATGGTGCAGAGCAAGGCTGAGGTCAAACGTGGCTGTTGTTGCTGCTTACCTTCTGGTGGGGGGTGATTTAAAGCTTTGCTTGCAAGGAAGATGGACACCTTGATCCAGATTTTATGTGAAGATTTGGTAACCTTGTTGAGATGGAAGTCTGCTCTGAATGAGTGCAGCTGAGATCCCTTGGGGCAGTGACTGGTGTGAAGGCATTGAGAGATTGGTGTGGGATGCACAAGTGTTCTAATGAAGAATGTCTGTTCTTGCAGTTTGATGAAGGCCAGAACAACTTTGAAGGGGATTTCGCAAAAGATAATCTGCTGAACTTCATCAAGTCTAATTCATTGCCTCTGGTCATAGAGTTCACTGAGCAGGTGGGTCTTTAGATACCTGACAAGGCCCTTCCCATGGCTGCTGCAAGAATATAGCAAAGGTCCAGTTGTAGATTCCATGGTCATGTTTTATTGTGGAACTGACACTGGGGGTATGGAGGAGTGGGAAGGACAGAATAAAGGAGGTATGAGCTTGCTGTACAGAGCAGTCCTGCAGCAGTGGAGGCTGCTGTGGGCTAGTCAGCATAGTGGAGTTAAACTAGTCTGGATACCGATTTGCCTCTTTTCCAAAAATAAAGTGGTTTTTTTTACTCCTCAGACTGCTCCTAAAATATTTGGAGGAGAGATCAAGACTCATATTCTGCTTTTCCTACCAAAAAGTGTGTCTGACTATCAAGGGAAGCTGGACAACTTCAAGAGTGCAGCTGGGAACTTCAAAGGGAAGGTGAGATGGATTTCTTGGATCATGAGCTAAGAGACCACCCCCCTCTTGCAGAGAAGTGTAGCACTGTCTTCATCCATGGAGCAGCTGTGGAGGAGGACTTTAAGCCAGCTCTCTCTTCTGGGGCAGGGGAGGAAAAGAACCAATTCAGCTACACTTGGTGCGAGCATGTGCGTGAAGTGTCAGTAGCCACAAGGTACTCATGGTGACCTCCTGCTTTTCACTTTTTTCCTCCCAAGATCCTGTTCATCTTCATAGACAGTGACCACAGTGACAACCAGAGGATTTTGGAGTTCTTTGGCCTAAAGAAGGAAGAGTGCCCAGCTGTACGTCTGATCACCCTGGAGGAAGAAATGACCAAATACAAACCTGAATCTGATGAGCTCACAGCAGACAAGATCAAAGAGTTCTGTGACAAGTTCCTGGCGGGCAAGATCAAGGTATGTGATAAACAGTACTGGTGGTGAATGAGGTAGCTGAGAGGGAACAGAAATGCTCCCTGTGAGAGGCTGGAGAGCCAGCTGGAGAAGCAGCTCCATCTTCTGTGTGGAATATCCCATGTGATTAGGAATGAAAGGCAATGCTGCTGGGGCCTGGAGGCTGTTAGGAGAGCAAGCCAAGCAGAGGGACTTGGGCATGGCCAAGCAGTTGTGCTCTCCCTGTGGGGACTGTGCTGTTAATCCAGTTGCTCTTTCTGCCAGCAGTCTGTGGAAGGTGTGAATTCTGTGGCACAGGGAAAAGAGTTGTCAGATCCCATCTGTGTGTGGCTCACCCAGCAGTGGGGATGCAGCAAAGCCCAGTCCTCTGGGAATGGGAGAATGGGACTGTCAGCAGTGCTGCTTCCCTCTTGCAGAGCTCTGTTGCCATTCTCTCTGCACAACAGCACCTGCTATTCCTGCTGGGTTAGGGTGGGAAGGAGACTCTGTAGGAGAAGTGACCAATCATTTGATTGCTTACAGTCTGTGTTTGAGGCACCAGTGGGGTGGTGAAACCTGGGATTTCCAGGATGTGATTGCATGTTCAGTCCAAGCAGCTATGTAGCAGTTTGTCTGAATTTCACTTTTTATTCCAGCCCCACCTAATGAGTCAGGATCTTCCTGAAGACTGGGACAAGCAGCCTGTCAAAGTTCTGGTTGGGAAGAACTTTGAAGAAGTTGCTTTTGATGAGAATAAGAATGTCTTTGTGGAGTTCTGTGAGTATCTTTCTACAGCTGATTCCAAGTAACTGGTGTGAAAGGATTGCCAAAACACTGCGTGACCAGGATTAGGGGAAAAGCCTTTTGCAGCCTGGGCCCCAGAAGCAGTGCCTTGGTTGCAAAGAGGTGTGAGAACTGTTTGGCTGGGGAGGAGTGGTACCTCGTTATTGTTGGTGCAGCTCTGTCTCTGTAATTAACAGATGCCCCATGGTGTGGTCACTGCAAGCAGCTGGCCCCAATCTGGGACAAGCTGGGAGAAACCTACAGGGACCATGAGAACATTGTCATTGCCAAGATGGACTCGACAGCTAATGAAGTGGAGGCAGTGAAAATCCACAGCTTCCCCACACTCAAGTTCTTCCCTGCAGGATCTGGCAGAAATGTAAGCAGGGAGCACGGGAATGCCCAGCTGCTTACTCAAGTGGTTTTGGACAAGACCTTTGGGAGGGATCTGCATTCTGTTGGGATGGAACACAGCAAGTCTAAGGACACCCAAGACCCTCTGTGGGGTCTGGGCTGTAGGAAAGAGTTTGGGGGGCAGTGGGAAATGGGAGTGGGGAAAAGAGGGAGCATAGAGGACAGTGTGCTCATCTGCAGGCTATTCTTTCCTCGCAGTGATCTCTGAAGTCTAGTGGCTGAGCTGTTTTCCTTCGTCTCATATGGGTGAAGGTGAATTTTTAAATTCCCTTTTGCTTGGCATGTTCACTGTTGCTCAGAAAGAGAATTCTCCTCTCCAGGGGTGTGGGTCTGTAGTGCCCATAACCAGCATCCTTATGTTTTCCCTGTGTAGGTAATTGATTATAATGGGGAGAGGACACTAGAAGGCTTCAAAAAATTCCTGGAGAGTGGAGGTCAGGATGGGGCAGCAGCTGATGATGTGAGTAATGTGACTGGAGTACTCTGGGCCTTTGGGAACAGGGAGCATGGGTCAGATCTGGTTCTGTGCCTGAATCCTCAGTCCTAAATAAGATCTGTTTTGTCACATACCAGGAGAGCATATTGCTGGTGAACAAAGTGCCCACATCAGTGTGACCTGTTCAGGTGCAGCCTGGCTGGCTTTGGGCCTGCAGTGGGCTCCTTTTCTGGAGAGCACCCTGTGTGTGTAAAGTAGCAGTGCTGTGGTTGTGCACTGCTGGGGCACTCAGCACCCAAAACTGGGCTGTGTGATCAATGCCATGTATCTGTATATCTGCTGGGGGGAAGGAGGGTGTGTGTACAGGTACCAGCTTCCAGGGGTTCCTAATCCTTAATATCCTGAATCTGAAGCTCTTGATAGAAGTCTCTGGATGTTTTGTTAGTATGGCAGCAGAGAGCAGTGACCAGATGAGGGCTGCTGCTCAGTGCTTGGTTCTAGATCTGCCTCATATGCCAGAAACCAGGAGCTGTCTGTAACCTCCACAGGATCTGGAGGACATGGAGATGGATGAAGAAACAGAACTTGAGGAAGGTGATGAGGATGAGCAGAAACTCCAAAAGGATGAATTGTAAAGAGAAGTCTGATCTACATCACCCAAAAAATCAGACACTAAATTGGCTGCTGTGGTGCAGCCCAGTGAGTCAGAAACCCATTAAGATTTTAAAGCAGAAGGTAAATGACTGGAAATCCAGGGATTGGCTTCTAAAGTAATGCTTTACCCTCACTTGTCTGTACACTTACCTTTTCTTTCTTTTGGCTTTTGAAAAGGGAACTGTCATTAGGGAGCCAGCCCAGCCAGCTGGGCTCTTTTTTCTATTGTGATGTACTTTTTTGTACACAGCTGTTGTCTGGAGAATCTGTTCTTCTGGGTAGCAGGAGGTTATGAGGTGGTACCAGGAGTTCAGTGGCCTGACAATCTGGAGCCTTGCCACTAACATCTTCCAAAACAGCTTTTTCCTATTTTTCTTCTAAAACTAAAGCCCCTAATTTTCTGCATCTGGCAGGGCCCTGGTGGTGTCAGCTGTTCTTCCCTGGGGCTGGCCTTCAGTATATATAGGGGCAGAGGGCTGATGGCTTCCTGGGGAAAGGTGTATGTGAAGGTGCTTCTCTCCATGCTAGCCAGATGTTTTGTTTCCCTTCTCCTTTAAGACACTTGGAGATGACTATTCCAAACTCCTGGAGGGGTGGAATACTGTGTGCACTGGCTGTGGCAGGCTCTGAGGGTGGAGGTGGCTGCTGGCTCACCAGCTATGTTGACATCCTTTTGATCAAAGACAAGAGTTGCAATCCCTTTCCATGAATTATTTTGAGTGGGTTGACCCAGCAGGTGGGTGGTGGGGGAGGGCCTGATCAACAGATCAAACAGGACATTTGCAATTACTAGGGTTTGGGAATGTGACTGAGGGAGTGCCTCACAGGCCTGAGCTGCATCAGGCTGGTTCTTAGCATTCTGCTACAATAACATTGGTACTGAATTTGATGGCCAAATAAAGTTGAGATTTTAATACTATTACGTCTTTGTCTTTATCAGAGTGTAGAATATTTGAACCTACCCTGGAAGGGGAGATGAGAATTGTAGGGTGATTCTCAAGGGACTCTGCTGCAGTGGGCTGTATCACTTTCTCCATGTAACTTGTAAAGGAAAAGAACATCCCAATGCTCGTGTCCTGTCCAGGTTCTATGGGCTTGTGCAGGTGCTGTGTTAGGAGTGAGCAGGCCGTGATTTGGCTCTGGGAGGGCACAGCCCCTCGGCCAGCTGGCTGGGCTGAGGGGACATTGCTCTGGAGCAGTGAATCAGGGCACGCCAGGGCTGTGGCGGCTCTGCTAGTCAGGCTCACATGACCTCGTGAGCCACGCTGCTATTTCCAAACCTGCTGCTTGCTGCTGAAGGTATTTTGGTTAGAAAATATGCTATAAATGTCACAGGGAGGGCATAGTGAGGCTAGAGGACAACTGGGGGCACCTCTGTGCCTCTCAGCGAGTGGGATGTGTCTTGGAGCAGTGGCACAGGGGTGTTGGACAACACTTGTCTCTGTCTCCAGCTCCAGATTTGTCCTGCTGCGCCCTGGGAGATGAGCTCCAGCAGAGTCCTGATCTGGTGCTCCCAAGCTTTGGGCACAGCAGCACCAGGGCTGAGGCAGAGCAGGCACCCACTCACCAAAGGATCAGGAAGGATTGTTCCTGACAGGACAGCAGCCAGGTGTGTGTGAGACCTGTACCTGCAGTTACATGGGGGAGGATCTTTGAAGCCACCTCCGTCCAGAGCTGTGCCCCCACATGACCACTGCTGCACCCCAACAAACCCAGCAGTGCTGGTGGCCTGGGCTGGTTGGTGACAGCTGCATTGTGGGGAGAAAGGGAATCTCACTAGTAAAGTTCCACTGGAAGATGCTGTCTAGAATTTGACTCTAATCAGTCCCTTTTGTACAGCCAGCTGAACTGTGACCAAGTCTGAGCTCTGCAGTGGTTCTCCTCTGTCCCTGGGCAGAGACCCACTGGGCTCAGCTTAGAGGAGGTGCCTCTCCTAGCCCAAGGCTCCCATGGCAGAGCAGGAGCTTAGCAGCCATCTGATGTAGATGCCTAACTGCTGTTCCAAGAAAGCAGGCTGGAAGTGTTCTGTCCCCAGTGCTGAGCTTGGATGCCCTGTGCTGTGTTCAGGCTTATCTAACCACAAGCAGATGCTTGGCCAAGAGATCGATGCATTTGCCAGCAGATAAACAAGTGCAGGAGTTCTAAAGTGTGTGGCTGACTGTGCTGCTGGGGTCAGGGCAAGGGTCTGCAGCAGGAAGGGCAGAGTGAACTCCCTGACTCCTAGAGCAGCATAGGGACTTATTCTGACACACCCACTTGGACAATCCCCATCACCATGACAGAACACAAGATGCTTAAGTGTCTGACGTGCCCAGACTCTGATGGGAAGGAAACAGTGGTTGCTTGAACCCTTGATGGACCTGAATGATTCCTCTGTGGCAGATGGTTGTTTTGGGTCATGACAGTGTAGCTGTAGAGTATCAGAGGCAGGAGTTGTCTGGTGGTGGTGCTGTTATTCTGCTGTTCTTCTAAGGCTGCTTGCAGTAGCCTGCCCTCAGCAGCAGCTGCTTCCCTGTCTCAAGTAAGACAAAGAAAACCAGGGACCAGCAGTGCAGGGTTCTGGTTCTGCACCTGTCTTGGGATCACCAGCAGTACCTCTGTCCTTGCAAGGGCACAGGGGTCCTCTGACACTCAGGTTGTGCTTCCATGCTGGGCTGTGTGCTGTCAGAGCTGTGTCAGGCAGCACAGCTCCTCCTGCTCCTTTCAAGTTGTCCCCTGCAGCTGCAGGAGGGTGACAGCTCTGATGTGTTTGTGACCACAGCCCTGGCACATCCACACTACACCAGCCAGCTGGGGCACGAGCAGATGGTTCTCTGTGTTGCTGGTTGTGCCCGTGCCCCTTCACCCAGAAGGGCTTGATGTTGGGAAATTGCTTCCAGGCTTCCCTGAAGGGCTACCCATGCAAGAGTAGATTTGACCCCTTGGATGGGCACATCAACAGGTGGGTGGTAAGATGAGACACCAACTTCTGCCCAAAAGTGGGAGGCTGCAGGCCTGGGCGGCTCAATTACGAAGCATCATGGCAAATAGCATGAGCTGCACGTCCCCAAAATAGCCCAGGGGAGTCTTTATAATGTGGTGCTCCCAGAGAATCATCAGTCCTGGGCCAAGGGCCTGTAGGTGAGCTGCAAGTGCCAGGTGCCACCTCCTGCATGTGACTCGAGTGCAGGAGAGCACGGTGGCCGCCACTTCCCTTCACCACCTTCACACGGACACAGCTGGGGCACGGCAGGAGCGCAGCAGTGCGGGGCCAGCACAGACCTGTAGCGAGGAGGGCAGTGCAGTGAGGGGCCGTGCCGAGTGCTGGGCAGCCCCATGCTGCTGTGCCTGAAGGCTCCTGTCAGCATGAGGGACGATTGCCCCTTGTCGGTGCCGCGGTACGGCCCGTACACGCCGCGACTGCGGGCCTCGCGCACCGTGCGCTTCCCCAACGACGTCGTCTTTCAGGACCACATCAAGCAGGGAGACCTGGAGCAGGTGGGCAGGTTCATACGAGCCAGGAAGGTGACACTGGACACCATCTACCCTTCTGGTGAGTGCTGCTGGTCTCTGGGGGAGAGCAGCGGCACAGCTTGGTGGGGCTGTGCGGGACACCAGGGCTGGGCTGTGGGCCACCTTCAGCAGGACTGGAGCAAACCAGGTCCCTCCCTAGCAAGGAGCAGCGCCCAGCAGGGCCCAAGAGCCCCAGGCCGGGGCCCTGACATCTGCCATCAACACCATAGTTAGCGCATACTGCGGGAAGAGGGAGCTTGGCCTCTGGGTCCCTGTAAGGCACAACCGAGCACCAACAGTGGGGTGGGACCTCACAGAGCAGGACCAAGCACAGGCTGGTCTGTGAGCTCTGGGCAGGACCCTGGGGCTCCTGTCTTTTCCCCAGACTGGGGAATCTGCATTTGTTCCTAGCTCTGCCGTTTCTCACAGGCACTGCTCCCTCTTGTATGTGTGACTCTGGGGACTCATGGGGAAGGCTTCATGTTCTGTTTGCACAGCCTCACCAGCAACTGTTTATGGAATGCCTTGATCTGTACAGGCTGATGCAGAGCCCAGATTTGTCCTTTTCTTGTGCTTGGCTTCAGCTTCTGCGCCCATAAGGCCATGGAGACAGAGGCTCAAATGATCCTGGACTTCTTTCTGTCTATACTGATTCCTCATTAGCAAGGAGCTTCTGAAACTCAGGCAGAGCAAGATGGCAGAGACTTTTCTCATGTCTCCGTGCGAGTCCTGTCCAGGACTCAGAGCAGCTGCTCTAAGGGGCAGCTCCTCCTCCCTCCCTCTGTCATGCCTAGCTGGGCAATGGGTGCTGTACCATTCCAGAAAGGGTATTTATGTTGCAGAAGGGCAACAGGAATCCACAGCAGATCCTCTGGCTTTCTGAGTCTTTGTTTCTTTCCCCACAGTCCTCTCCCTGAGGAGAGGAACTCTTGTTCCTGCACCCCTTTCCTGAGCTGTGCACAAATTGTGAGTTCAACATGGAGAGCCCTTCCCCAGGCCAGGGCTAACACCTCCTGTCCCTTCAGGCATGGCAGCCCTCCATGAAGCCGTGCTGACGGGAAACCTGGACTGTGTCAAGCTCCTGGTGAAATACGGCGCTGACATCCACCAGAGAGATGAGAACGGGTGGACGCCCCTGCACATGGCCTGCAGCGATGGCTATGCTGACATAGCCAGGTAAGGGGCTGCGAGGGCCTGCCGGCGCTGCAAAAAGCCTGAGAACCGACAGCACCGGGCTGGCGCAGAGTCTGAGTGGCTCTTTCGGGGAGTGCCCGGTCCCTGCGTCGCGCTGGCGGCTGCTCGGGCCGTGCCGCTCCGGGCGCTGGAGGCTGCGGGACCGGGGCTGCCCGGCGCGGCGCCTCAGCACCGTGTTCTGCAGGTACCTCCTGTCCCTCGGGGCCAGCCTGGAGGCCACCACTGATGACGGGGAGAAACCCTCGGACCTCATCGACCCCCAATACGAGGACCTGGTGCAGCTCTTC
>VXBB01021204.1:155923-166201 GCA_013399915.1 Illadopsis cleaveri
GTTGAACCCAGCCGGGGAGCAGCACCGGCCTAATCCCCACACACCAGGCGATTGTGGTGCCCAAAGCTGCGGCATCCGGGCTTAGCGCTCATGTGCGCAGCACAAGCCTCTTAGGCCAGCGCTGTGAGCCCGCCGCAGCCAGCCCGGCCGGTCGGCACAGGGGTCTTGCAGCCCCACACCCCACTGCTGCTCACGGAGCTCAGCGCTGCCGGCGGCTGATGCCCGGCCTCGGCCTGGGCCAGCTACCGGGAGAGCGGGGGTGCCGCGGGCAGAGCCAAATGATTTAATTAAGGGCTCCTGGCAGCGAGAGGACAGAGCCGATTAGCGGCCAAAGGAAAGCGCGTGCTGGGGGAGCTGGAGCCCCGGCCGGCAGCGCTGCAGCGGCTGCTGCTGCATGTCTGTCCCAGTCACTTGTGCACCGTCGGGCAGGCAGCAGGGCTGCTGGGCTGGAGGTCAGGCAGTGGGGCTGTCTTCTGGTGCAGCCCATCCCTGCCAGGTGACTCAGCTCCCCATCCATGGCTAAGGCTTGGGAGCATCCATGGGGTGCTTGGGAGTATAGTCCACCATGTCCAATGCCCCCAGTGCCCCCAGTCCCCACAGCCCACGGAGAGGCACACACGGAGCTGGCCCTGCAGCCCGGCACGGGCCCACACCTATTTACAGATACGACAGATAAATTACAGCACTGCGCGCAAGGACTCGAAGGTGCACGAGGGCAGTACCACAGGACCAACTCCCACCCCCACAGATCCCCCTGGCCCCACAGTTCCCCCTTCCAGAGGTCCAGGTCCCACTTGCCTGCCTCACTGTGTCCATTGTCCATGTGCCCAGTGCAGCACCCTCACCAGGGTGGCAGGTCCCAGTGCCCGCCAGCGCCTGGGGAGGATGGGACAGGGAACGGCGGCAGGGCAGCGGCTCAGCACAGCCCTCCCACTTGGCTGCGGGCTCAGAAGTGGCTCTCGGCCGTGGTCTCAGGAAACTCATAGCAGTGGTGATGGCCCCCCAGGGCAAGGTGCTCGGCAGTGCTGCGCCCACTCCTCTCAAGGCGTTGGGAGCTGGGGTGGGGGGCCAGGCTGCGCCCCAGCCCATTGGCACAGCCACTCACCAGCTGGTGCTTCTCGCAGGTGCTGCCAGCGCCGTTTCGGGCACTGGGTGCATGGCTGTAGGTGTGCTTGTACTCCTCAGCCAGGTCCTTCCCCAGCTTCCAGCGCTGCCACCGCTTCAGCAGCTCTGCCTGCACCTGTGGGCAGCAGCTGTCAGTGTGACCCCGTGCCCCTGCTGCCCGTGCCCTCAGTGTCCTGCTCACCTCCTTGTTGACGAAGCAGTAGAGAATGGCCACCAGCATCCCCTGGGAAGAGGGAGGAGAGGTGTGAAGTGCATAACCAGACCTCAGTCTAGTCCCTCCTGAGACTGAGTCTCCCCATGGAGGGCTGGGCTCACCTGGAAGGAGCTCAGGAAGAGGTCGAAGAAGAGCTTGACATAGCGCAGCGTGCCCTGGGCGTGCTCGTCTGTGATGAAGGCGAAGACCACCTCGTGGATGCCCAGCAGCGGGATCAGTGTCAGTGTGGACTTGGCCAGCCTGTGGGACAAGGGTCACCAGGTGGACACACGTGTATGTGCACCGTGGGAACACAGGCTGAGCCGTGCCCAGCACCCACCTGAACTTGTAGTCAGTGTAGCGCATCTGGTGTGCACGGAGCTTGGAAACAAGGATCTGAATGATGCGGATGAAGATGAAGAAGTTGATCTGCAATGGAATGGAGTGAGCCATCAGGGGCATAGGCAGAGCCAGAGGCAGGGGCAGACAGGACACCTCTGTTCCCCTGCCCTCAGCAGCCCCACTCACAGGCATCTTGGGACCTGTGAGAGAGACATCGAGCAAGGGGCTGCAGTGGCCTCACCAGGATGGCCAGGAACACGGGGAAGCGAAGGATCCACCAGAAGCCCATGTTGTTGTTTGTGGACCAGCACCTGCAGAATGGAGAGATGGGGACTGCCAAGAAGCCCCTTGACCAGGCAGCTGCTGGAGTCTGGCATGGCATTGGCAGCCTGAACCAAGCAAGCATTAAGGCCCAGCACCCTGCTCCTTGCATGGGCAACGGTGTGGAGTCTCTCCAGGGCCATCACAATGTCCCTACAGTCCCACAAGCACCTACCCGTGCTCTGTGCGCCCCTCCAGCCAGCAGCTGCAGCTGGTACTCACTGTATGTTTTCGTAGAGGAACTTCACGATGACCCAGGGAATGAGGAACAGCATGGGCGCCCCTGAGGGGAGGTGAGGACAGGTGAGGCACAGCAGGGAACAGGGTCAGGGGGGCCAGCCCACCCGCACTCACCCCAGCCGATGCACAGGTAGAGAGTGAAGTAGCTCCTCTCAGAGAAGACGGCCACCACCAGCAGGTTATGTAGGTAGATGCCTTCCACCAGCAACCAGCAGTAGTTGGCCACGATGCCGTACTGCATGAAGACCGTGGCTGCCCGGCAGCCTGCAGCTGCCTGTGGGCAGGGGTCAGGGCTGCAGCACTCTGTGTGTGTGTGTGCCTGTGCCCACCAGTCTCACCAGCCAACCCAGACCAGCCAAACCCCAGCCCCACCAGCACTGCATGTCCCTGTCCCTGCCCCTGTCCCTGCCAGTGCCCACTGACCTCGTCGCTGAGCCAGACTTGCACGTTGTAGCCGTCGATCTTGTCACTGTAGTGGGTCTTGAGCAGGGCGTCGATGACCAGCACAGAAACACCCTTCAGGATGAAGGAGGCGAAGAGGTTCATGTGGATGTAGTTCCTCATGCAGTGCAGCTTGCTGTGGATTTGGGGACCATTGTCAATGCCTGTGCATGGACCCTCGGGCTCCACCTGCCCACCCTGTGCACAGCCATGTCCAAACTCCCACCTGAAGCCCAGCAGCAGGGCCAGGGCAAGCAGCAGTGCACACAGGGACACAGAATAGCCCACAGTGTACATCACCTTGAAGCTGCCATAGGTCTTGGCAAATTTTTCCTGGAAGAGGAGGGAGTCAGTGAGGGCAGGGGCAGATGAGGGGCAGGCAGGGGGGCAGGCAGGGACCACCACACCCCTGCTGCCCAGGTCTGCCCACCTGTGCCTTTAGGTCCTCGTCATCCTGCTCACACTGTGTGGCATCACGCAGGGACTGTCCCCGTGGCCCTGTTACCCACTGTCCATCTGGCCCACAGGTCTTGAAGACGTATCTGTGCTTCACTGTGAGGGGAGGGGTTGGTGGGGTTTGCCAGCCCCAGCGCCCCTGTGGGCAGCATGCACTGGCCCAGGTGTGACCGCCTGCAGCAGCACACACACAGCACACAGGTGTCCCCAGAACACAGGTGCACACGTGTGCACACACTGCACAGCTGCACACACTGCACAGCTGCACATGCACACACACCTCCCCGCTGTTACCTTTCTGGTACCAGGGCAGGAACCAGGGGCAGGGCACACTGGCTGTGCTGTTGGGCATCGTGTCGGGCCAGCATGAGAACTTGTCGAAGGTGCGGTTACAGACCAGCTCTGCAGAAGGACAGGAGCTGGTGGAGCTTTGGCCTCACCCTCTCTGGGTGCCAGGACCTCCACTGGCCCCTCTGTTCTATCCCCCATCCTGCTGGGACCCCGTGTTGGCTCCTCTGCCCCATCCCCATCTCAACAGGACCCATCCCACCAGAGCCCCACTGGACCCCACACAGGCACTGACCTGTGGGTGCAGGCAGGCGGCTCATGTTGCGCTGGCACTCCTCGCTGTACTCCTTCCATCTCTCAACAACATTATCTGTGATCTGGGCAGAGGGACCCTGTGGGCAGCAGGGAGCATCACCCATCACACGTGTCCAGCTCGCAGGGGCCACCATGCTGTGCCAGGCACTGACCCCAGCCTGGAGACAGCCACAGGCGAGTGCAGGCTAATAATTCTGTGCCATGTCATGCCATGTCTTGTGGATGGCAGGGAGGCAGAAAGGGGCATCAGCTGCTGTAGCACATGCCATGGTGAGGGGATGCAGTGGGATGGGGTGGATTGGTGGCAGTCCTGCGTGGGTAGTGGGCTGAGCATGGGGCAGAGCATCCTCGTGTGTGACAGCCCATCCTTACCTGGCAGCAGAGCAGCAGCACCAGGAGGATGAGGAGACGTGGCTGGGACATCCCTCCTCTGGACCACATGCATGGGACACAGCGCAGGGCACACGGCTTCCTACTGGTTCTCAGCAGCTTCTCCACCCTGGTGGTGATGGCCCTGGCATGTGGGCAACCCTGTGCAAGATGCCTGGTCACGGGGACTCCTGGGACAGAGCTGGGGGACATGGGGTGGGGAGCAGGTGGGGTTGGAGGCGGCCACTGGCACAGAGCCAGCCCCAATCATGGTGCCTCACTCCTGATCCCCATCCTCACCCGACCCGCCTTGGTGTTCACATTCAGCTATTTATTCATTCATTTTTGCACCAAGTGCCTGTATTATCCTCCCCAGGAGGGCACTAGGGCAGTGACCATGCAAGTTCTCTGCCTGCCAAGCCAATTTCAGTCCCTGTGTGGCTGGAGTGCAGTGGCAGTGCTGCCTCCAGAGCCCCACAGAAAACCTGGGCTGGTGCCACCCCACACTGCTGATGGGACCCAGCAGTGCATCATTGCTAAGTCCTGAGAATGCAGGACCCCCATGATAGAAGGGACCCCTCCTCACACCTGGGCACCCTCTCAGGCAGAGAGACTGGCATCTGGGCTCTCCCTGTCTCCATGGACTCTCATGCCTGGGCTGCTAACACCCAGCCATGGTCTGGCAGCAGCACCCACTATGGATGGCAGTGGCCATGGAGCCACGGAGATCACGGGGGCCAGAAGGGATGGGGACACTGGCCATTAACCCACAGGGATCCTGGCTCGTGGGGCTGCTGTGGCTCTAGGACAAGCTCAGCTGGGCTGTGCCCCTGTGGGTCCATCAGCCCCAGCTCCAGCCAGTGATGTGGGGCCTTGCCTGACATGGTGTCCGGGTGCTCCACAGACCATGGCTCACGAGGTGCCATAATTCCCTCCATCCCCCTAAGCCGGTTATGGGGCTCCTGAGTAGGATTTTGGCTCTTCCCACAAGGGCCGATTATGGCAGCAGCCCCATGGCAGGGCTGGCTGTGTGGGGGGAGGGCAGCCAAGCTGGGGGGGATGGGAAGGACAGTGCCAGTGCCACCACAGGCACTTCAGCATCACCCCCAGCCCCTGGGCTCCCCCTGGCACCAGCCAGAGCGTCGCGTTCCCCGACCAGTTCTGCTCCCAGGGCTCGCTGCTCTGCCTGTGCCTATTTTTATCCCTGGGAAAGTCATGTTTCCTCCATCCATGCAGACCCACTTGCCATGTCGCAAGTGGCTCCCGGAGAAGCTCATTAATCAGCGCATGGGGCTCCAGATGCAGCTCGGGGAGCAGGACCTGCGATGGCCTTATTTAGCCAGTCCCAGGACAGAGGGAACTGTCTCCTGGGACAGCTCTCACTGGGTGGGCTCTGTGGATAGGGACCTTTGTTGGGTGCCCAGTAGCCACCTGACCATTCCAGAATTCCTATTTTTGTCATCACCTCAGCCCCACCCCAGCAACACTGTTGCCCCATCAGTATCCCTGTCCTAGTGCCTCTCCCATCCCACACCAGGATGCCTGTCTCTCCTCCCACACCCCTGTGCCAGCATCCCTGTTCCCCTACTAGCCTGATCCCACCATCCCTGTGCCCCCCTCCAGCCCCACATGATCCCTACCTGTCCCACCCTGCCACCACCTATGTCCCAGTCCCACGGGATGATCCCAGTGCCTGTCCCTGGCCAAGCATCTGTCCCTGCCCTGGTTGGGAATGCTCCTCCAGGTCCTTGGGTCACAGTGACTTGCTGTTAGCCCCTCTGCGCAGCCGGGGAGCAACTTTGGGGCAGAGGTGTCGCTATTTTTAGTTGCTGCAGTGGGATTTAGCAGCAGGGAGGCCTCTGCCCTGGACTCCCCCCATCTGGCAGCCGCTCCCCAGCCCTGGCCCCACTGTGGCCAAGCCGGGCAGACTGCACTGGGTGAGGGGTCCTGGCACAGGGGCCAGTTATGCTCCTCGCCCCAGCACTGGTCTTCCCCCTCACCCTGCCCAGGCCCTTTGCCCCAGCTGCCTGTGGTGCTGCACAACTGTGGCACCGTGCCGGACCCCCATATTTTACCCATAATCCCACCACCAACACAGCCACTGCCTTTGTGCTTGCAATAAGTAATGCCACAACCTATGTAATATACCCCATTATCCCACAAGATGAGGGGTCCCTGCTACCCACAGATGGGGCTGTTTCCAGCAGAGACGTGGGCGTGCAGAAGTAGGCATGGACCAGCTCTCCCTGGTCTGGTGCCAATGGGCAATGGCAGAGAGGGAGCAGTGTCTCTGTGTGGTGGACCAGCAAGCTCCGGGGTGGCCGGGACCAGTGGCAGCATAAGTCCCTCCCCAGAGCTGGCACTGCCCAGCAGCAGTGCCTGCAGAGCCTTGGGTAGCAGCTCTACTAGCTGGACGTGCTGCAGCCCCTCTCAGCTGTGGCCTGAGTGCCAGCAAGGGACCTGGTCCCATATCCTCACCACCTCCTCTCACTCTGCTGTGCCCAACTGGCTCCCAGTGCCACGTTCCCTGCCCTGGCATCTCATCCCCAGCTGTGGCCTGACTTTGGGGGATCCCCCACCACACCAAGTCATAAGCAGTGGGTGAAGGGTGCCTGGCCTGTGAATTGGTGCCTGTGAGGGGCTGCAGTGCATGATAGTGAGTGTCCAGGGGACTTTTGCCCCATGCTGGTGTTGGACAATGTGGTATGTTCCTCTGTCATGGTTCTGTGGCTGCTGACCTTCATGGAGACCAGGCTGCAAACACTCAGTACAGCTCCATTTCACAGCCATGAAGAGACCTGGTGCTGGGAGAGCAGGAACAAGGAGCCAACACTGGGATGGCTACGTGCAACACCACTGCTGGTAGCCCCAGTGCTGGGGACCAGAGGGGTCAGACACAGGCACCATCATCTGCCCTCAGAGTGGGGCTGTCGCTGGCATGTGCATTTGCCTTTCCCAAGCCAGCAGTGCCACCCCTGCAGCCACAGGGGCAAAGCAAGGATGCCCATTCCCCTTGACTGGTGCCCCTGTGGGCCCCAGCTGACCTGCAGCTCATGGCAGCTGCCCTTGGCCCCAGGGTGGTCAGGAGGCAGGGGCCAGCCCAGGCAGGGTGCAGGGCAGATTGAGGACCTGAGTGCACTGCTGCCATGGCATTGCACCAAGACATAGGAAATGGATGGGAAAAGGCCTGTGTTACGATTTTGTTCCCCACTGATGGGTGTGCAGCCTCCATGCTACCCTGCAGCAGCTCTGTACCAGCATGGACTCTCACTGGTGGCTGAGTGCCCAGCCCTACCTAGGAAGAGACTCTCTCCTCATCCCATCGTGATCAGTTTCCCCTGGGGATTTTGCCACCTCAGCCTCTCTGGCTTTGCTGCCACTACATGTGTGAGAGAATGAGCTCCATATCTGGGATCACTGCAGCCAATAGTCATGTGGATCAGTGACTTGGTAAAGTCTCCATAGGACACTCATGGGCATCTGCAACGTGACCTGGGAGCACCTTGGCACAGCCACAGCCCTGCACAAGTGCTGTGAGGCTGGTGCAGCCCCCCAGAGCCAGGTCTCACAGGACTCCTGCCTCCCCAGTGGGGTGGGCACCTGGTCTCCTGTGAGCACAGCCCTGCACCCAGCACGGCCCTGTTGGCTTGGAGGCAGCTGTGGGGGCTGTGAGGCCTCTGGACACAGGGATTAGCCCCCCGTGCGCTAATGCGGTGCTTTCCATGGCTGGCTTGGCTTCGAGCTTGGAGCTACATGCCAGCACGGCAGGGGCTTGGGCACTTGGCAGGGGAGGGGACGGTGCTGGGCCAGAGCTGATGCAATGCCAGTGCCAGCCTGGCCCTGCAAATGCTGCTCCACTTTCCACCAGGACCACGGCAAGTGGGGCAAGGCTAGGGGAGATGGCCATGGCAGGGAGGCCCAGGAGGCCTGTCCTGCACCATCCCTGCCCTGTGTCCGTGCTGGAAGCTCGGGGATGTTTCCTACTTCCCTTTCTCCATTCTTTCCTTGAGAACTAAGTACAAGGAACTTTGGCAGCAGAGGAGCAGCTGAGCAGCCCAGAACAGTCCTTGTGCTGCAAGGCTGTGACTTGTTCGCACAGAGCTACATGATTGTGGAAGCCCTGAGCAGCGGCACATGGAGAGAGCCGACGTCACCAGGCACTGTGACACCTTCTGTGTCACCTTGGACCACGAAAACCCGAACCAGCCCTGACAGTGTTTTCATCAACAGCAGCATAGGATGCAAAAAGGACAAATGCTCTTTGAATCCCCTCCACTACCGCCCGGTAACCACAAGGCACCTGCACAGCTGCCCCGTACCAAAGAGGGACCATGAGACAGCCTGGCAGCAGCCAAATTACCTTGCTGCCCATCTGGCTCTGCCAAAGGGAAGCTGAGCCACACAGCACCTCATCCCTGGCTCAAGGAAAAGGGTGTTTTTGTTCATCACGTTGCATGAAAACCTATGAAACACAGAAGGGAGGCACAAGAGGCACAGTGTGACACGTGTGGTCAGCATGTCACAGGGGAGGCACAGGGCTGGGAAAAGCCTAGGAAAAGGTCAGTGCAGACAGGCTAGTGCGCACACTCCCCTGCACTCGGAGCTCCAGAGCTGCCTACCCAACCAGCAGATTCTGCAGCCCCGGGTACAGCCAGACACCAGCCCCAGCAAGGAAGGGGGTGCAGCAGGGCCCACACGTGCCCAGCCATCCACTGGTACCTGCTGTGCACAGGCATGTGTACTCAACCCCAATGCTGGGGTACATAAATCAGGACATGGGGATGCAGGACAAAGCAGGATGCAGTGGTGGAGCAAAAGGGGATGGAGCTGAGCAGCCATCCCATCTCCCCTGTGTCTGGCTTCCCCAGCCCCTGTCCTTGCCTGGAGATGCTGTGCTCAGTGGCTGGTTTTAGCCCTGCGCTGCTGATCAGGGTTTGTGGTCACATTTTTTCATTAACTATTTTTAATCCACATTTTGCCTATTCTCTATTCAGCCTTTTCTCTTTTCCCCTCTCTAGGCAACAGAACATAAAAAACAAATGCACCGCAGTGTGCGGAAAGGAGCAGGATTGGTGGGAAGCCACAGGAGCTGGCAGCTGGGGCAGCACTAACACGCTGACGAGGGGTCCTGCAGGCCCTAAATTTTCCTGCTTATGCACAGACAAAATCGCAGGGGCAACCACTGAATTTGATGTGGGTCAGGACACCCGTGGCAGGCGCTGCACGGGGCAGGGTACTGTGCCGCGGGATGCACGGCCAGGGCTGAGCAGAGCAGATGCTCCGTCCTCAGGCCATGCTGTGAGAGGGGAGCAGGCTGTCCCTGCTTCCCTCACCACCCCGAGGGGAGTGCAGTGCCGGGCAGAGGGGACCTGCAGCAGCTTTGGAGATGCACTTGCAACCAGGAGGACGGCAAGGTCACATACCCGACATGTCCTGGTTAAACAAAGCCATTTACCAACACCGTGTTGACACAGCAGAGCTCGGGACAGAGTCACAAAGGGCACTCGCACCAGGCCCCCGTAATACCCAGAGAGCTTGGGGAGAGCTGGGAGCTGGCAACGTGTCCCCTGCTTCGGCCCCTCGGCAGGAGAGCTATGGGCACTGCTGTGCCCACGGCAGGGAGACCACGCGCGTCCCGCCCCGACTAAGGGCTGCTCCGGGAATTCCTACCAACGCGACGGAGTTCAGCTGGAATCGCTGGCCGGGGGACAGAGCCACAGCCAGGGCAGAGCCCAGGGGTGCTGTGAGCCTGACGGCAGCGCCCCTGCCCAGGGACGCCAGCGGCAGAGGTGGGACGCGAAGCGGGCACAGACAGCCCTGCTGCGACCCCAGGCCCAGAACACCCGTCACCCAGGGACTCATTTTCCCCGGGGCCGGCGCCCAGCATCGGGGCAGCTCTGGGAGCTGCCGGTCTGGGGTCCCGGGGCTCAATCCGTGGCCCCGGGGTTGCGCAGTCATCACTTGAATTCACATCCCCGCGACGGGACGTGCGACATCCCGAGCTCCGGGACCGCGGCTACGGGCGCTCCCTGCCCTCCTCCCTCCCTTCCCCGTACCTGTCGGGGCTGGGCTCGCGGCGGCTCCCGNGCTTGGCGCTGCCCCCCGCATCCCCGGCGGTCGTTCTCGGGAGCTGCGGGAGCGCCGCCGCTTGTGCCTTCTCCGCCCCACTCCCGGGCACCGGCTCGGCG
>VXBB01021204.1:166263-177941 GCA_013399915.1 Illadopsis cleaveri
GCAGCTACACCGCGCCAGCCGCGAGGGACCGGGGGTCAGTTCCCCGGGAGGTATCCTCGGTGCCAGCTCGCCGCCCGCTCCTGCCGTGCCCCCGAGGCTGCTCGGACCCTCAGGGACCCGGACGGATCTCGGCCGCGCCGCCACCAGCCGCCGCGACACCTGCGCTCCGGCCGCCGCCGGCGGTGACGGGTCAGTGTTGGCCGCCGCTGTCCCGCTGCAGGTAAACACAGCCCCGAAAGAGCGACGCACCGCGACCGGCCGGCTGGGGCTGGAGAGGGACCCGGGGGAGCCCCCGGCCTAGGGGTGCCCTGTCCCGCCTCCCGGCGCGAACACATTTAAATGTTGGCCACGGCAGCACAGGTACAGCCAGCATGAACCCCGGTAGCCCACTCAGCCCAGCCCCGGACCCCCGGAGCTGCCTCCCTCGGGGTCCCACTGTATGGGGCCGCCGCTGGCTGGAAGTCCCGGTGGGTGTGGGCAGAGGAGCCCGCGCACACGCTGGGGCCTGCGGGTGTCTTGCCATTGCCACGGGGATTGTACCCACGGCTGCCCTCCCAGAGATGGCCCTGGCACCCTTCAAGGCCAGGATGGGGGCTCTGGGGGAGGACTGGCAGACCCCAGCCCTACCTGGTGGGGGGAGAGACGTGCCCTGGGAGAGCCCCTGCAGGGGGCCCTGGTAGCAGGCAGGGTGGGACCAGGGAGCAGCCAGCACAGACACGACCACAGGCCAGCCCCATGTTCTCTGCTGCTCAAGAGATAAGTAGTGCCCTCGCACTGCAGCTGTGGGCGCTGTGCTCGCGGCTGTGTCTGGCACATGCTGTCCTGCCAGTGTGACTGCTGCAGTTCGGCTGCCACAAGGGATGTGGTGAGGGTACGTGCACACCGGGATGATGCAGCTGGTGGGACCACAGCCCATCTGGAATGTCCGTGCCACTGGCCGTCAGGGGCTGAGCAGGGCTCTGTGCTCCTGGGGGCCATGGGGCTCTATTGCTTTCCTGCTCCACGCCTGCCCTTTGCATGACACAGCAGCAGCTGTCAGCCCCAGGAGCAGTGCTGCAGGACGTGAGGGATGAGGAAGCACAGCCTGCCAGGGCAGCCCCCAGCTAGTCGTGAGGAGAGGGGCCAGCTCCCTGAGCACTCACCTGCCCATGGCCTCTGCTGTGGCTGGGCATAAGCCCAGAGTGGTGATGCCAGTCAGCATCATTAGGCCTTGTTAAGGTGACAAGCTTTCACTGCTCTGCTGTGCCAGTCTGCCTCTGTTCAGTGCCGGAGCCCAATTAGTGTCACATCCAGGAGGCAGCTCCCGCAGAGGTGACGGGCGCCCTTGGCACAGCCCTGCCCTGGAGCTGCTGCCCAGCTGAGACCGGGCACAGCTCGGCGCAGGCCTGGCTGTGGAGCCTGCCCACAGCTCCCTCTGCACACAGGGCCAGGGATGCTGGGCACACAGTGGGGTGAAGACTCCCTACGGGGCACAAGGGGCCAAGCCTTGCTACCCCCTCTCAGCTCTGGGGGGCTCAGCTCCCAGCCCATGCCCTCAGCCATGAAAATGGGGTGCAGAATCTCTCCCCTCCTAACAGGACAGCAGGCCCTGTGCCACCTTCACTCTTTATTATACTTCAAGGTCTCAGATATTCCAGTTCTTTGATTCCTTGGGGCCAGCACACACAGGGGTACACATAGTGGAGGGGCTGGTGCTCACAGCCCGCACACACTGGGCAGTGTGGGGTGAGGGGCTGTGAGGGGTGGGGGTCTGCCCAGCCCTAAGGTGAGTGAGGCTGCAGAGTGGTGGTGGGGGATGCCCCCACAGAGGCCGGATCCAGTGTGGGGCATTACTAGGTCCTGCCAGAGCAAGGCCATGTTCCCCACCATCATTGGTATGAGGCACAATCCCTGAAGAGCCCAGCAGCCAGCAGTGCTGAGGAGTTTTGGCCAAGCAGAAGCAGAAGGTGAGAGGCCAGGGGCAGGGCAGGAGGTCCAAGTTGTGCTGGGGTTAGGGAGGAAGACGCAGGCTAAAGGCAGAGAAAGGACAGGCCTTGCACACACTGCCCCAAACCCCAACCTCACAGCTGTGGGGTCAGCAGCCCCCCAGCCCCATGGGCTCTGTTATGAGGTACAGAGCCAGGCATCTGATCTCCCTACTCCCTGAGATAGCACAGTCCTGCTTCTGGGGCACATCAGGGACAAGGCTGAGGTGGGGGCAAGGAGAGAACTCAGAGCCAACAGAGAAGTGGGAAGACAGAACCACCCCCCCACCAAAAACCCCCAGAAGCAGTAATGCAGAGGTGGAGATGTTGAGAATGGGGGTGAGAGGTTTGCAAGGAGGGGTTGGCCACAGGTGCTGGCAAGGCACAGGAGTAGAGTTGAGAGGAGGGGGAACGGCATTGGCCCCAGAGAGCAGAGAGGGGTTCTGGGATCTTGGGGGTGACCCACACGCTCACCCCCCCTGGGGTAAGGCAGGGTCTGGTCCCTCGGACTCAGGTGGTCACTTTGATCCCAAAATATTTGCGCAGCTGCTCCAGGAAGATAAAGGTGAGAACAGTCTGAGGAATGAGCCGGACAGCAGCAGGAACAAAGCCCTGAGACAGCAAGAAGGGGAAGAGTCAGTGTGTGCTTACCACTGGTTGTCCCAGCAGCCCAACCCTGGCAGCAGCACGAGTGGGCAGGCATGGGTCAGCACTGGCTGGGCTGTGGAGCAGGCGCTGTCACACCATGGCCACCACGGTGCACACAGGTCCCAGCACCATGTGCTAACCCCTCTGGCACCTGCACTGCTGTTTGGGAGCTTGGTGGGTGCAGCAGGGCCACAGCAGTGGTGCCAGGGCACAGGCTGAGTCCCATTGAGGCCAGGGCTTGCAATACCTCGAGGCCAGGCCTGGGCCAGGCAGACAAAGGCCTGATGCAGGAGGCAGCTGGGCTGCCACAGCAGAACCTGGAAGGTCCCTTGCCCCAGGACTGTTCTGGACCACCTCCTCTGCTCCCAGCTCGGCCCAGCCTGCCCCACCCCATGCACCCCCAGCCAGGTACCTTGTAGAAGGCAAGTGGCCCGAGCTTGGCAGTTTCCATGGCACAGTGGGCGACACCCTGGAGTGAGAGAGTGAGAGATGAGGTGGGAGGGGCTGGCAGGCAAAAGCTGGCACATAGAGATGGGAGGACAGGCAGTGGCAAGGTGGGCGACTCACCCGGTACTCTCCGTGGGAGTTCATCATGCGGGTCTTGACCACATCCAGAGGCTGGCACAGGAATGTGGCACATATGCCCTGCAGGGAGTCAGCCAAGTCAGGAGACCTCTGTGCCAGCAACTGCTGTGGTCACTGGAGAGACTCAAAGCCACGCTGGGACCCGACCTCAGGCCAGGAGCCTCCTGGAGCCACTGTGCCTGGCCCTGCTCCACTGAGCCCAGAGTGGCAGCTCTGGCAGCCCCAGCCTGACACTCTGAATCTGGCTGCAGGCAAACCCAGCCCCAGCTCTGCCCCCCAGACCCCAGCCCTACTCACAGCGATGAAGCTGGACAGGAAGTGAGTGAAGATGTTGTCTGACAGAAATCCAGTTGCAAGAACCAGCTGCTTGGCCTGGTCATAACAGGAAAGCTGCAGAGACATGGTGAATCAGTGACATGTTCCCCTTCCCTTGCCACTCCAGGGACCATCCTAGTCCCTATACCAGTCACCTACTGCCCAGCAGGGCTGTCCTACCTGCCCAACAGTAACAAGGGCCCCACGAAGCGATGCCACCGATGCTCCTGAGAAGAGTTTCTTTGGGCCCTCTGCGGACAGACAGATTTGGATCAGCACAGTTCTCTGCCATCACTCACACTCCATTACCCTGGGAGCCTCCTTCCATGCCCAGTCTCTGTGTCCCCAACTCTTCACACAGCCCTGCATGAAACACACCATACCAAATAGACTGAAGTAGAGAGTCCTTCAAAACATAACCTCCTCCCTGCCTCTGCTCCTCCTCTGTTCCACCTGCTCCACCCTCCTGTGCTCTCCTGTTGCAGCTTCCAGCGGGTCACCCGTTCCCACCAAGTATGTGCAGGCTGCAGGCTCTGCCAAACTTTGCCCAGCCCCTGCCCCAGCCAGCCGATGCGGAGATGCCAGACCCTGCGCTCCCCTGGACTCCCCCAGCCCCAAGGGCATCCCCCAGTCCCTCTCCCTGCTCCGGCTGAGAGAACTTCCAGGGTACGCCCCGACCCGGCACCTGCTAGGACGCCGGAGCAGGCTCACCCACACGGCTGGCACGGCCTCACCTTCCCGGAAGACACGGTACACGCCATCCAGGGCATGGGAATAACTGGAAGGAGCGAGAGGGGAAGAGGTCANTGCAGCACTGGGGACCCCAGCACAGGGCAGTGGAATTGTGTTGCCCGTTTACAAAGGGCCAATAAAGTTGCCTTTATTCCCACTCCCCCTGAGGGTCACACATGGCTGGGTGCTGTCACCAAAAGGCAGAACAGCTCTGGTCATCCTGGGCACAGAGCTCCTGGCTCACTGACCATGAGGCAGGCTGGCCAGGAGAGATGTTGGGAGCACCCCAGCACTACCCATCACCCCAAATGCCGTCATGCACGGGCCAAAAGCCCCGGTCATGCAGACAGGACTGACCTGACATTCACCATGTCCGCCGGCGTCCCTATAAACCCGCCAGTGAAACCTGTGGCCAAAGAGTTGGGTCAGGGGTTTATCCATCCTGAGGGAGCCAGGGCCAAGGGCCCCACTGCCTGGCTCACCTCCTGCTGCAGCCACGAGCACTTTCTGGTAGAAGGGGGGAGGCCCCTGCTTGCCCTGGCCCAGGTGTTTCTTTGCAGTCTCATAGATGCCAAAGCGAGTCAAGGAATACGTCATCTGGATGAGGGGGAAATGAGTGGCTGTGCCCTGGCATAGGGCAGCTGGTCAGCTGCAGCCCCTGCTGCAGGAGCTCCAGGCACTCACCTGCCGACACAGTGAGGCACTGAGCCCGTTGTAGAGAGCCAGGAAGCCGTCGGTGCGGATCACGTGCATGGCCATCCCCATCATCCGCATCTTCACCTCCTGCTGCGTCTGCAGGTGGACCTGGGGCAGAGTGCAGCAGTGTCAGCCCACCGCCGTGCTGGGCAGGGATAGAAGCACACTGATGTGTCAGGTTAACAGCACTTGCATAGGAGCCAAGAGCTCCAGACACTCCACACCAGACTGGCCCAGCCTGGCACCGGAGGGGTGGAGGCAGTGAGGGAGAGAGGAGTGCCCAGGCACCTGCCCTCAACAGCCAGCCCCAAGGTGAAGGGTGGTGCCTGCTCTCCCCGGCCACCTCAGGGTGGAAGGTGTGTGTGTACGTCCAGCAGTAGGTGAGTGGGCGAGTGCCCATTGTGGGTTTGCAGCTGGGCTGGTGAAATCACAGCCATGCAATGCAGCCGGCCTCCAGAGCCACTTCCCCTCCTCCCCAGTGCAGGAATCACATAGGCAGGAAGAGAACCCCACAGCCGGCCAGGCGCTCTCCTTCCTGCCTGTGGCAGCCCAACGCTTCCCACCATCACCAGGGGCAACGGCAACAGGCACAGAAGCTGCCTGGGACAGCGAAACTGTGTCGGCTCCTGCTGGAGCATGCTCTGACCACATGTGGGTCAAAGGCCCCAGGAGATAAGGAGAGCAAAGGGCTGCTGTCAGGGGATCAGGCCCAGCTCCCACTACAGAAGTTGTGGCACAGCTGGGTCGTGGGACTCACTGCAGGACGCTGGGAACAGTCACTGTCTCCCATATGGGGCAGCAGCAGGGGTGCAGGGGCCTGCTTGCAAGCCCCACAGGTGGATTTTGGACATCAGGAACCAGAGCTTGTGGCTGTTCACAGCATGGGGCAGACAAAGTGGGCAGGGCAGGTGGAGCCATGCAGGAACACAGTCCACTGCCTGCAGTTCCAGGTCTGCCGGAAGGGCAGGCAGGCATGGGATGGGCTGGCCAGGCTGTGGTCACTGCTGGTCACTGCAGGGCCAGCAGACCATGGGTGGCCAGTGGCTGCACAGAGTTGGCCTAGGGGCACAAGCACTCTGCAGGCGGGCTGGCCAGGGCCCCTCACTTGGGGCCAAGGTCCAAGTGATGAAGTGGTGTGATGAAGTGCCCTTCGTCCCCTGCCCTGTAAGAGCCTGAGGCCCCACGTGCCTCCCCAGGCCTGGCACCAGCCTCTGCTGTGGGGGACCTCTTGGCCAAAGGCAGGTCTGTATTCAATAATCCGGTGTGAACCCTCTGGCAAAAACAGCTGGCTAGGCTGTGCTGCTCGCAACTGCAGGAATGCAGGGGCTGCACATCCACACAGGACAGCATGGGGATGCAGCCCAAACGTCACAGCCATCACGCTGGCTCAGAGACAGACCTAGAGGCAGGTGCCAGACTAATTCCCTTTCTTAGCACCTTGCCAGGGCACCCCGCACAAGCTCCCACGGGCTGGCAGCCACCTCCACTGGGCAGACAGGGCCAGTTGGACAAGGCAGCAGGCCGAGCACTGGGGAGGTGGCATCGCCCTGCCAGGGCTGGCTCCTCTCCTGGGCCTGTGCCTGGAACATCTTCCTCTCCCTGCCATGTGGTGGGAAGGTGCTGTCTGTCCCAGCCTCACCCACAGGCATGGCCCCGGGAAGGGCAGGCCTTGTCCTGGGCTGCCTCTTCCCTCCCCCCCCGCAGCCTGCTCCGCTGCCAGGCTCGTCGCCTCTTGGCTGGTGTACAAGGCTCAGGGCAGCGCTGGCATTTGCCCCATCCGTGGGTGCTGGCAGCGCAGGGCTGCGCGCGGCGCCCTTTGTGCGGGAGCAGGCATGCCAGGTCATCTGCGGCGCCTAGGTGACATCTTGGCCGGAGGGCTCGGAGCCCAGTGGGCCAGTGTCCAACACTGCCGGCCCCAGTGTCACTGCCATATCCAGGCAGGGCTGCCCAAGGCACCCTCCTCAGCTCCTAGAGCTGGCACCTCGAGCTCCCCAGACCCCTCAGCTGCACATCTACCCGTGCCCCCGGGCTGGGTCTCATGATCCCTCAGCCATGTCCCTGCACAGTCACAAATCAGCTCCTCAGAACCGATCCCCAGCAGCTGTTTCCCCACACTTCTACAGCTGTTCTCCAGCTCCCTTAGTTGCTCTGGGACCCTCACAGCCATTCCCTATCCCTTCACAACCGTTCCAGAACACTCAGGTTTGCTTCCCAGAACTGCAGGGCAGCTCTGCATCCCCTCAAAGTTGCTCCAGGACCCTCACAGCCACCCTCTCCCCTCCTCAGGCAGCTGTTCCCCAGTACCTCAGAGCCAGTCCTTCAGCTGCTCCGGGATCCTCAGAGCAGCTTCTGACCCCTCGCAGCCACGCCAGGACTCTCACAGTCACTCCAGTCCCCCCAAAGCCATTCCCTATCCCCTCAGAGCTATTCTGGGACCTTATAGCCGCACCCCGCACAGCAGGTCCCTCATAACCGGTCCCGCAGCCGCTCCGGGACCCTCAGACCCGTCCCCGTCCCCTCGTAGCCGCCCAGTCCCCTACAGCCGGTCCCGGGACACTCGGAGCGTCTCCCCATCCCTTTACAGCCACTTCCAGTCCCCCAAACCTACTCCAGGACCCTCAGATCTACTCTCCGCTCCATCGCAGACTCTCCAGGACCCCTACAGCCAGTCCCAGCTCCCCCTAACCTCCTCCCCATCCTCTCACACCNCTCCATCCGCCTAAACGGCCTCCCCGCGCCGTCAGAGCCGCCCCTCGGCGTGTCCCCTCCTCACCTTCAGCAGATCCAAGGGGTGGGTGCAGCAGGCGGCCCCGGACGACGCGAGGCCGCCGAAGTACCAGCGCGAAACGCGCTCCTCCGCCATGGGCGCCGCTTCTGCCAGAAGCCACGCCCTCACCGGGACAAGACCACGCCCCCGCCCGTTAAGCCACGCCCACTCCCGGTACCGGAAGGGGGTGGGGCGGGCTCGGGGCTCGCATCTCCGAGCCCGCGGCGAACGCGGCAACCACAGGCTCCAGAATCCCTGTTCCCACCCCACACACACCCCCATTCCCACCCGGGGGAAGTGGCTCTTCCCATTAATAGTTAATAGGGATTAATTAATGGGGAGGTGAAGCCATCAGCAAAACGCAGCGTGAAGAGGTGGGAGAGGCACAGGTACAAACGGCAGCGTTACTAGCGTGCACACACTGAGCACAGGGATAATCAGCGGCTCCAGAATACTTTCGCACCCTGCACGCATCTCCACAACCTGTGGAAGTGTGTTCTTCTCGTTAACAATCAACAGAGAGGTGAGACATCAGCAAAAGGCAGTGTAAGGAGGTGGGTGACGTGCTGGTACAAACTTCCAGTACCTGAAGGGAGCCTACAAGAAAGATGGAGAGAAACTATTTACAAGAACATGTGTGACAGGACAAGGGGGAATGGCTTCAAACTCGGAGTACATTTAGATTAGATATTAGAAAGAAATTTTTGGCTGTGAGGGTGGTGAGGCCCTGGCACAAGCTGCCCAGAGAGGCTGTGGCTGCCCCATCCCTGGAAGACTTCCAAGGCCAGGCTGGACCGTGCTTGGAGCAACCTTGCCTAGTGGAAGATGTCCCTGCCCATAGCAGGGCTGGAATGAGACGATCTTTCAAGGTCACTTCCACCCTAAACCATTCCGATTCCATGAAATGGGGAGCATGGGGCTAATGGGCACTTGAGAAAGATGAATCACTTGACAGGTTTTTTTTGATATTTATAAGGTAGAGTTCATGGTGATGGCAGGGAGTAGCAGCTCTGCCAAACCACAAAACATTCTTCGGGAGAGTACTCCTCCCACTGTGCCACATGCACTCAGAAAGGTCCGGAGCCCAGCCTGGGCAGCAGCTGTAGCACCAGTCTCTCCACGGTGAGACTACTCCAGAACAACAGTCCCTCCTGCTGCCTCTAGTGCTGCTTTGATCTTCTCTGCTTCCTCCTTGGAGGCGTTTGCCTTGATCTCCTGCGGAAGGGACTCCACCAGCTTCTTTGCCTGCGAGAGGGACAAAGTACGAGGCTTGTAAACTGGCTTTCACTAACTGGATTACTGGATTTAGAGCCATGATCCTGACCTCTGCTTAAGCCAACCATGGAAACTCACTGACCTGCACAAACCCCGAGACTTACACTTGAACTACGGCACATCCCACCAGAAGGCAGCTAAACCTGACCACAAGGGATGACAACATCTGCTGGGAAACTTTTTCCTGCAATTCACTGCTCTTCAATTCTTCCACCACGTGCATGGTGCTCCCAGATGTGCAGCCCAGCCTGCACAGGTGTGGGTGCAGGCAGAGCCCCAGGCAGTGACCTGCTGAGGCAGCATCCGCCTGGTGCTGGGCTGGCTTTGCTCAGTGACAATGTTTTGGTTCACATACTTGTACCAGCAGGAGGGGAGGCCAGTGCAGGGTTTGGACACAGCTGCACTGGCTAAAACAGAGCTCCAGCACAGACTACTTGACAACGTAATATTCTGACATTTTAGGGACTTTAAAAGCAAAACTACTGGTACGAAGCAGCACTCCAATACTTAAGGCATGCTGAAAAACTGTTTAGCTAATTTAAAGAATTTACTGCAGTGCTGCTATAGAGACGGAATTGAGCCCAGGGGGACATGCCCCTGCTCTTACATGCAGCAGCTCTCAGCCACAGCACTTTGGGGGTTTAGCACCCACTGGACTGGCCACTGTGCTGGCAGAAAGGTTTTGTGCCTTTGATTCCTGCTGGATTCAATGCCTACATATCTGTGGTGGCAGACAAATTTTTTTTTGCTGGGGTTAGAAGGCACAGATGTGTGGGCAGTGCTCAGTGGGGCAGAAATGCCCTTGCTCACGAGGACAGGATTTGGACAGGAGCCTGTTCAGGCTCACTGCAATGAGGACAGGCAACACAACACAGGTTGTTAATTTCTGAACCCTGCTCAGCAAGGTGTGACTCCATTCCAAAGCAGCCCCGGTCACGAGAAGCAGCTGCTCCTGGTGTTTAGTGGGAAGAAGAGCAGAGCCCAAGCCACGTGGGACCCATGTAGCAGCAGCCATGGGGCAGAGGCAGTGTGCTCCCAATCCAGCTAGAGCCCAGGGCTGGTAGTGACAGAGGGCAAGTATCTGCTGGGCAGCACCCAATGAGCTTCCTGAGGTGCAGCCAGCCTTGGTCTGGTGTGTGTTGATCACGCATCTGTCTCATCACACAGCTCTTGCCACAGGACTGGTGTTTGGGTGCCAACAGTGCCCAAGGTAATTACTATATGTGCTTCCCTCCACACTATTAGCAGCCCTACAGGGCACGGGCAGATCCCCCTGCAAATCTCGTAAAAAAACACCTTGACTGGATGGCAGTAAAATTTACAATAAATAGGCTTTGGCTCCACTTTGAACACAACCTCTGCAGGTAGAACCTCCACAACTGTTTGTGTTGTGTGTGTTTCACCTGAAGAGCTGGGCCTGGGTACATCACACTTGAGTCTGCCTCCAATAACTGGCATCTACAAACAGCCCATCCAGCAGGTGCCACATGCAAAGCCAAGCTCACTTAGCATCAGCTCTCCAGTCAATTATCTGCTGATTGTGTCCATTACAGAGTTTGATATTTTCATGTTTGCTTGGGACCGATAATAGATGAACAACTTCCAGAGGAACCATTCTGACAGTCAGGTAATTATCCCCATGGGACAGCCAAACTGGTACCTGCGCCACTGACTTTTCTCTGCTGGCTTTGCAATGCAGCAATAAGAATGGGTTAGAAGATTATCTGCTAACACTTCTGCCCTCCTGGGCTACAACAGGAGCAGACACTGCAATGCTCAACGCTGCAGCTGGGATACTGGAAAGTGCTACTATTGACCCCAAGATATGAAAGCATCACCCTGTGGAGAAGTGCAGCACATTACATGCTTCAGCAGTAGCAGCTTCATCACCAAACGTGCTGAGCCCACATCCCAGGTCAAGGGTCTAAGCTCAGACACTGCCCAGGGCTGAGGCTCGTCTCCTCCAAGGAAAGAAGCAGCACCACCTATAAAGTGAAGTGCCCTGAAAAGAGCTGGAAGCCTGGATTGCAAGATGTGTGAATTAGAGAGGCTCGTTTAACTTCAGAAATACACTGGTTTTGGGAAAGGCAAGCCAAGCCCAGCTGCAGCAAGAGATGCTGGCTACTTCTGAACTCTGCAAGAAAGCTCACAGCAGCTCCCAGGTTTGGAGAAGCTGAGGCTGTCACAGACATCTCTGACTCCTTTCCTCTGAGCCTCCTCCTTCATCTCCCGCTTCTGACAAGGGAAAATGCCAGACAAAGCTGCAAACAAATGCTCTTCCCCATGTCTCTGCACTGAGATGCACACAGGCAGATGTGCTTCTGAATGCACAGATCCAGGCTCCCTTTGAACAGAGAGCCGAGGCTGCTGGACCTGGGGGCAACACACCAGAGCCTGGGGCAGCACCTCCTTACCTGCACGAGGTTCACTCCTGGCACGAAGTTCTTCACCTCCTTGATCAGTTTCACCTTGTCAGTGGCCTTCAGCTCCGTCAGCCGGACGGTGAAATGAGTCTTCTCTTTCTTGATCGGGACCACCTCCTCCTCCTCCTGGAAGCAGCCGGAGCGCGGTGAAGGCCCCCGGCCTCGCCCGCCGGCCTCGCCCGCCCCCGTGCGTGTGGGCCCTGCGGCCCCGCTCCCGCCCCTCACGTAGCGCCCGGTACCTGCGGAGCCGCCTGGGCGGGCAGGAGGGAGGCG
>VXBB01021204.1:198628-210302 GCA_013399915.1 Illadopsis cleaveri
CAAGGGCCGGCCCTCCCGGGGCGGTGCCGCGCAGGAGCGGCGGCGGAAGGCGATGGAGGGCGGCGGAGGCGCTTACGGGGCGGCCAAGGCCGGCGGTACCTTCGACCTGGTCCGCTTCGTGCAGCAGCCGCAGGTGCTGGCGCGGATCGTCAGCGCGGTGAGTCGGGGCGGGACGGGACAGGAGGGAGAGCCCGCAGGCCGGGGCCCCCCGCCCCCCCGGACGGGCAGCCCCCAAAGGGCTCCCCCAGGCCTCGGTGCCGCCCCCCGGACATCGGCTCCGCCCCGCAGGTCTTCGCCCTGATCGTGTTCGCCTGACTGGTCGGGGATGGCTACACGAGCCTGCCCGAAGACCCCAAGCTCTTCTGCATCTTCAACGGCAACGAGGACGCCTGTCGCTACGGCATCGGCATCGGCGTCCTGGCCTTCCTCGCCTGCATCTTCTTCTTCATGGTGGACGTCTATTTCCCCCAGATCAGCAACACTACGGACCGCAAGTACCTGGTCCTGGCCGACCTCGGCTTCTCAGGTACCGGGGGCGCGGGGCAGGGCTGTGCCGCCTGTCGCCTCCACAATGGCCGCCTTGTCCCGTGACGTGGCTGCCGGTGCCTGGCGAAGGGAGTCACTCCCGTCTGGCGTGCTGCCCGCGGGCCACGCGCTGCTGCTGCTGCTGCTGCTGCTGAGTGCCCCGAGGAGTGGCCACCCCTGGCCGGGTGCCTGCGCCAGCCTGCACGGTGGAGCAGAGTCTGGCCCGGGGACTGCCCAGGGGCAGCAGGACCAACTCATGCCACTTCCCCCCACAGGTCTCTGGACTTTCCTATGGTTCATCGGCTTCTGTTTCTTGACCAACCAGTGGTCCTGGACACAGCCTGGGATTGTGTACATTGGAGCGGACTCTGCCCGTGCTGCCATCACTTTCAGCTTCTTCTCCATCTTCTCCTGGGTGAGTGAACCACTCTGCCCCACCTGGGGGGAGCGCAGAGGGGACCCCTGCACTCCACAGCCTGGAATGGCCGTAATCCTGCTTCCCCCTTCTCTCTGCAGGGACTCCTGCTCACCTATGCTTACAAGAGGTACAAAATGGGGGTGGAGGACTTTGTTCAAAGCTATGCCGACCCCAGCCCAGAGGTTTCGACTCCCTACTCCAGCTATCCCAACATCAGCCATGAGAGCTACCAGCAGCCACCCTTCACACACACAGCAGAGGCCCCGGAGGGGTATCAGCCACCCCCAGTGTACTGAGCCCTGGCTGGTGCCCGCGGGATGGCTGTACCAGTGCAATTCCTTCTGCAGGGTGGGAGGGAGGGATCTCTGACTTGGAGGGGACAGTGGGGTGGGAGGGTGATGGCTGCTTTGTTTGAAGTTAATTGGGCCCCTTCGTGGGGTACAGGAAGGGCTTCTGCCTGGTCCTGGAGCTGAGATCCTCATTGGAGGGTCCAGAGCCCAGTGTGTGGTGGGTGATCTGGCACACAATGATTTGCAGCTGCTGGGTGAGCACAGCAGTTGCAGGAGGTTGGGTGCGTGGGCAGCCCTGGCACATACAAGACTCTGCTTTTGCTGTGGTGCCTTGGTGGTGGGGTTCATACCCCCTGACCCTGGCCGGGCTCTGCCCCTGTGACTGTTGCCCTGGCCCATCCTGTCTCCAGTGCCTTTCAGCCCTGCTGGCTGCATTCCCCCAAGTGCCGTCCCTCGCTGCCCTAGCACAGCCAGGCCCAGCTCCTGCCTGCGCTGGCTTCCCGTGCCTTCCCCCATCGGCTGCTGCTGGGGGAGCTATTGCCAAAGCCCCCTCTTCTCTTGTCTCTAATGCCGTGCTGTGCCTTCCCCCGGCCTGCACTAGAGCTGCTGGTGCTTGGATGATGTGCTTTGGGGTCTGTGGGAGCAGTGAGCACTGAGAGCCCTCAGCAGGGCCATGACTGAGGACAGTCCTGGAGCACTTTCTTTCCCTTGCGTGCCTGCCCGAGTGCTGCCTCTGCTGCTGCGAGGCTGAGCTCCTGCACCCTGCACTCCAGCCACACCAGGTGCCTGCGGGCCGTTGTCTCAGGTTGTTTGCTGCTGTGCTGTGGTAAAGCTGTTCCCAGCAGCCATGTGAGCCATCACTGCTGGGGCCAGTGTCCAAGTAGTTGTCACTGTAGGGTTGGAATAAACTTTTTCACCAAGCCACCATGTGAGCCACCACATGCCTTTTGTCTCAGCTCCTGCCTTGTGCCCCTCCAGGGCTGGGGGTGTCAGGTGGGGCAGTGCAGCCCCTGCCAACTGCTGTGCTGCAAACAGCACACTCATGCTGGTGGCTATTTTTAGGCCACCCTCCCTCATGCTCCCTGGTCTAAGCAGAGCAACACCAGGCCTGTGCGCCGCCGTCCCACCCTGTGACCAGCCCATGCTGTCCTCTCTGGTCACAGCCAGCAAGACTTAGCAGAATGCTCTGGTACAAAATACACACACAAGTTCATTAAGTTATTTATTGACCTAAAGCAGCAGCGTCTTCCCCAGCCCTGGGGGAAAAGCCCATTCCTGGTAATCGAGTGCTTGCAAGTACAATTATTCTTGCCTGTAACATGGGGGAAGCAGGGGGAGTTCAGGCAGCTCTTGGAGCCTTCCAGGGCACAGGCAAACAGCAACTCTGGCCTCAGGTGCAGAGGTCTGGCCTGGCCAGAACAAAGAGCTACTGCTTGGAGCCTGTGGATGCTGGCTTGCAGGAAAAACCACTTTTGCAGGGAATAAGGAAGCAACAACCTTCCAGAATCTGAGTCAAACAAAGAGGGAAGAGGATCCTTCAGTCAGCTTAGAGCAGGCTAAGAGTCAGCCTCAAGAATTTTGGGAGGCTGAGGAGGGAGCAAGAGACATGACTAGAGTAGAGAAGCAGCTCCTCAGAGGAGAGCCCCTTTACCAAGCAGCTGGATCTTCCCAAATCTTGGTAAATGAAACTCTGAGCCTCCAAACCCCTCACAGGTAACATAGCACCAAAGTGTCAGCATCAGCCTTGAACCTGAGAAAAACTGCCCTGAATTTGGAGGAGGCTCTTCCCGAGACCAGTTTCTCCAAAGGAGTCTGTCATAGCCTGCTAGAGCACAGCCAGCTCTGTGAGGTTCAACACCTCAGAAGAGTCAGCTGGTTCACCTTCTGTTTCAACAATAATTGACAAGGCAGTAACAGCAGCGAGCATGCTGGCAGAGAAGTTGGGGGCCTGCCCAGGGCTGGGCTGACACATGTCAGTTTAAAAGCTGTGTCACAGCTCTGTGACAAGGGACAAGTTACCTCAGGCGGTTAAGAAACAAAACTAAAAATTGCATTTAAAATACAAATGGCTGTACATTGTCTTGAGAAACCTGGAATTTAGCAACAGTGCGCAAGAGAGAAGGGCTGCGTTTACAGGCACCAGAAACAGCACCAGCGCCAGCCTGAGCACATTTAGACCACTGGGGGAGCCGGCCAGAGCCACAGTGAACAGTGGAAGTTCTGTCCCAGTGCCCCAGGGTCTGTGTGCAGCAGCATCAGTAACTGTGCTTGTCTCTCTCCTGGTTCTGAGATGGGAACTCACTCTAGACAGGCTTTTGCTTCAGCTTCCACCAGCATCAGGCTTGGTGGATCCTCAGTTGTGGCGCTCGGTGCGGGTAGGTTGGGTAGGAAGGGCTGAGGCACTGAACGGTTTGCTGAAGTACAGAGAGGCAGACCTGGTGCCTGTGAGCCAGAGCACTGAGCTCCCTTCCCCTCCATTTTCCCAGCAGTCAAGTGAAGATCTTCCGAGAGGCAGCAGTCTCCAGCTGCCTCAGGCCCAGGGGCATGTTCTCCTTGTTCTCTGGCCCGGCCTGCTGCTGTCGCTTGCAGAAGTAGCAAGCTCGGCACACCGAGTGATACTTGTCGGCTCCTCCAATCACTTCAACCTGGCAGGGAAATGTGGGGAGTGACTGCCGAGCCCAGCTCCCTGCAGGGAGTCTCTCCCTACCAGCAGGGCTGGCAAGGTGAAGCAGTTTCTGTTCCAAGGTGACTCACCTCCCGCTCTGCTCCCAGCCTCTTGGTGTAGGAGGCCTCTCGGAAGCACTCCATGCACACGGCGTTCAGCTTCACCACGCTCTCCGCCAGCGGCACCAGGTTCAGGATGCTCCCAAAGGCCTGTGCCAGACAGCAGGGAAGATGCTGCTGGGTGGGTTCCACGAGGGTCCCAAAGCAGCTGCTGTACCAAAATAACTTTTACCTTTCTCTGGAAAGTCCCATCCAGAGCAGCAACAATGACAGTTTTCCCAGCGTTGGCCATTTTCTCACAGAAGTCCACAACGTCTGGGAACTGCAGGGGGTACAGGCACATTGTAAAGATGGATGGGGGGCAGCACTTGGCTCCAGATCCCACAGTGCATGCCCAGACAGCAGCACCAGGAGCAAGGAAAATCAGAGCCATGTGCCCTGTCTGTGAAATGGGCTCCAGTCCCAGCATCCTCTGTCCACAGGGACTATAGGGAAGGAGGGTTTGATTATAAGCACAGGCCACATGAATCAAACTGCTCCAGGACATTACTTCCCACCCACTCCTACAAAGGACACAGGCCTTGATCTGCACAGGGTGTACCGAGCAGCCTGTGTCCCGCAGAGCCCAGCAAACCGCTCCCAGCCTTGCACTTACAAACTGGCCCTCATCGATGCCAATGACGGCGGCACCCAGTGCTTCCTGGTAAACGTCCTGCAGGAGCCTGGCGGGCAGGGCCTCCATGGTGCTCCTGTGGGCAGAGAGGGAGTGAGCCGGACGGGCCAGGCAGCCCCGTGGAAGCAGGGTGTCCTCCTGCCCCGGGAACTCACTTGTCGTGTGTGGAGACCCCGGAGGAGCTGTAGCGCGTGTCATTGGCATACTTCACCAGCAGGCACCGGTACTGGGCGAGTTGGAACCGTCGCACTCGCCGCATGAGTTCCGTGCTGCAAGACATGGTGTCAGCGGGCCTCAGCCTCAGCCTCGGCCCGCCGCCTTCCCGTGCCCCCCGCCTTGCGCCTCCCGCTCCGCGCCTACCTCTTCCCGGAGAACATGGGTCCGAAGATCACCTAAGGGCAGAACGGTGGGGTCAGAACAGCAGCAAACGGGAAGCCCCGGCTCCATCCAGCGCCGGTGCGGCCCCCTGGCCCCGCAGCCCCCTCAGCCCGGTGACCCGGCGCGGCAACTGTATCTGCCCCACGGCCCGATGTACGGCAGCGTTACCGTAACTGCATCTGCTCCTACACCGGTGCCCCAGGGTGGCACCTGTATCCGCCCCCCAGCCCGTGCCCCGGGGCGACACCGTACCTGTATCTGCCCGCGGGGCCGGCTAGGGGAGCCGGGGTGGACACCGGGCACCGTCAGGCAGTTCATGGCGGACTATCGTCCCGAGCCCGCGCTCGCCGCTCGGGCGCGGCCGCCACAGCCNGGTGGGCGGAGCGCGGTTCTAGACTGGGCCGCCGGTTTCGGGCTTTTCGGGGGGCGCTGACCCCGCCGCAGCCCCGTTGCCTCCCCGCAGGTGCTGGAGGACCAGTACTCTCCCAGTCGCTGGTCCCGCCGCCTCGACCGGGACACCATCATCGACGCCCACTTCGAGGTGACGGCGGCAGGTGGGGGACGTGCGGCGCCAGGAGAGGGGCTGCGCTCGGTGCTACGGCCCCGTGATACACCGCCTCTCCCCACGCAGGAACCGAACGGGCCCGGGCCAGCGCGCAGACCTTGCTGCACGTCCCCTATGGCAACGGGGACGGGGAGAAGCTGGACATCTATTTTCCCACAAACCCTTCTGAAAGTGAGTGACGGGGCTGGCGGGGAAGGGAATGGGCAGGGTGGACACCCGGCTCATCCCCCGCTGTGCTGCACAGCCTTCCCGGTCCTGGTCTACATCCACGGCGGATACTGGCAGTGCTTGAGGTGAGGTGGGCTGTCGGTGAGGGATTCCTCGGGAGGGGACCCTGTCACCAACTCTTGCTGACCTCTTCTCCTGACACTGGGACTTGCTCTGGGTACACGGGGTCTGACCAGTCCCCAGCTGGTCCTGCAGGACCCAGCTCCCGCAGCCTGTCAGCACCTCTCTCCCCCAGTAAAGACGATTCGGGGTTTGCAGCCCCCCCGCTGGTGTCGCAGGGAGTGGCTGTGGTGGCAGTGGGATACGACACAGCCCCTAAAGGTGGGTGCTGCCCTGCAGAGGCTGCAGCTGCCTGCATAGCCCAGCGCCCTCCAGCCCTGCCCTTTGTCCTCTTCTTAGGCCACATGGACGCCATGGTGCTGCAGGTGCGCCGCAGCCTCGTCTTCCTCATGGAGCAGTACCCCAGGATCAGGTGGGCAGTGCCCGGGTCAGGGGTTGGTCTGTGAGAGTGGCTGGGGAGGCAAACAAGGCCTGCAGTAGGCAAAAGGCTTTGGCACCTTGGTCCAAGCACTGGGTAGTGCCTGTGGCCACAATCCCCTGTCACTGCACAAGGCAGCAGTTGATGGATTGGGAAACATCTGAGCTTACACATTTGGACTGTGACACCTCTGCATGGAGCAAAGCATGCCTAGGTGTCCCTAGGTGCCCCTCTCAGTCACTCCCTCCTACTGGCTCACTGCTCCCTCCTTTCAGAGGCATTTACTTGTGTGGACACTCAGCAGGGGCCCACCTGGGGGCCATGGTGCTGTCCACAGACTGGACGGAATTCCAAGTGATGCCAGATATCAAAGGTAGTGTTGCCGTGTCCCAGAACAGGGTTGGGAGGAGAGCTGGTCTCCACACCTGGGACAAGGCTGCAGGGCTGTGGAGCCCCAGCTAAATGATTGTGAGGTCCCCAGGGCTGTGGGAGCCACCCAGGCTGCAGCTCCTCACCTGCCAGTGTTCCATCTTCCTCTAGGAGCAGTGCTGGTGAGCGGCGTGTATGACCTGGAGCCCATCCTGCACACCTACGTGAATGATGCTCTTAACATGAGCTGGTGAGCCCTGTGCTGTGGGGACAGCCATGGGGACAGAGCACAGGCAGGCCAACATCAGTGGCTCTGCAGCCACTCTGCTCCTATGCCTGCCCCAGCTGCTGAGTCCAGCTGACAGCACGGGCGCTCTTGGAGCGAGGGGCTGCATCAGCTGCCACGGGGGTGAATCCTGCAGGGAGGTGGCCCAGAGGAACAGCCCCATGAGACATGTCACCCCGGCAGTGCCAGCAGCCTGTGAGGTGCTCGTGGCTGTGGCCCAGCATGACTCCCCAGAGTTTCGCAGGCAGTCACAGGAGTACAGCCAGGTGAGCATGGCCAGGTGAGCTCCAGCAGCACCCTGCTCGGCTCTGGTGGGGACACTGCTCCAGGCAGCCCTCACCAACTTGCCCAACTGGGAAGAAGAGCTTCTGTGCTGAACCAGAGCAGTTTCTGGCTCACTGGACACCAGTCCTTGCCAAGACATTATTCCTGCTGCTTGTCCAGGGCAGGTGGAGTTTGGGGTCCATCCTGCCAGCACTGCTCTCTCCATAGGCCCTGCGTGCAGCAGGCTGGTCTGTCTCTCTGCTGGATCTGGCTGGTGTGGATCACTTTGACATCATTGAGAAGCTGTCAGAGGACAGCTACGTCCTCACTCAGGTAGGTAGGAGGGCTGTGCCAAGGTGGATCAGGTGGGCTGCCACCTCCCTGTGGGGAGGTGCAGGGTCAGGGGCTTTTCACAGGGTTTGGTTCCTCATCCCAGGTGATTCTGAACATGATTTCAAGAGCATGATGGCATGTCAGCAGTAAACAGATGGGGACCATGGTCCTGTGTGGTGGCAACAGGCATCTGGCATCCCCCTGCCTGCTGCCTCTTCAGTCTAACATAGGGCACCCGCTGTCTCAGACCCACCCTGTGCCCTCTCAGCCCAGCCTAGGCTGGAGCCCCTTCCCTGGGGTGTTCCTGCCTGCTGGAGCACAGGGGACTGCAGGCTGCAAGACTCTGTCTGGGCAGCTGGATCATGAAATTTATTTCCTCAGTGTCCTTTAAACTGCACATTGACAATACAAAATAAAATGGGAATTACTGCTGCCTGGGGTAGTGCTTCCCAGGGAGCCAGTGAGTGCACATCCAAAGCAACTGCTGCTCAGAGAATCCCTTCTTCCAGTGCAGAGTTCTGGGACTTGCTGACCCAGAACATGTCAGGGAAGCCAGAGGAGCCCACCTGCTGCTGTGGGACAGGATGACATAAGCCTCTGTGAATGGGAGTGACAGAGCCATCTGGGCCAGGCTGGGCTCATGCTCCTCGGACAGTCTTGGCCAGACACAAACCTTGGCATTGCTGTGCAGCGGCCCTGGTCCTGTGGCTGAGATGCTTCCAGGTCCTCAGGAGCATTTGTCTCTCCATGGGGACCTTGGCTGTGGTGATGTCCCTGCTTCAGAGCACGGAAAAGAGCGCATTTGAGAGAAAACACCCTGCACAGCTACAGTATCACCAGAACATGTTTATTTTGTGCACTGACTGCCTTAAGGGCTGGAGTCTCTGTTAGGCTGGGCTCACATTCGTTTGCCAAGCTGCCTGTGAGGGCTGATGTGAAGTTTCAGATGGCTGCGAACACATCTGGAGCACAAAGGGGCTGGTTCCAGTCCTTGCTTTGGGTTGCCTAACTGCTGCAGTTGCGGGGCTGACAGAATGCTCAGGCTCCTGGAGGCGTTGGATGTAGTCCCAAGGCCAATTCCTCCTCGCACTTCCTGGCCACAAATTCCAGCTTCCTCCTTGCGAGCTCAGTGTCACGGGCAGAGACGTCGCGGTGCCAGACAGCGCGCACGGTCCGTGCGGACCAGGGGAGCAGCAGGACGCTGACAGCCCGCCCAGTCTCAGCCACCTCCTCCTCGCTGACGGCACGCAGGCGCTCACAGAGCTCGGCGGGGGACGGCCAGGCCCCCTGGACATTTACCATCACAATGTTGGTCTCCACTGCTGCCAGGTTGATGGACCAGAGGGGAGAGTCCAGCACACGGATACCTGCGGGAAGCCGAGGTGGTGCAAGCCCACTGCCCAGCTACCTGGAAGAGGCTACCTGCCCCAGCCCCACCCAGATTCTGGATGAAGGGGAGCCCTTTCTCCCCCCATGTGGTACCAGGGTCACTGAACACAGCACAGGGACATTCATGGCATGATCCTGGCACTCCAGCCGGGTGAGGATCCCAGCAGCATCCCAGGTCACCCGGCTGGAGACCCAGCGTGGCCATCCAGGGATGGTGCCCAAGCCACCAGTACCACAGTGTTGCTGAGCAGTGCCAGGTGTGTTGTTACATCCCAGCCCACTCCCCGCAGTACCTTCGGCAAAGCTCCGGGCGTTGTGGTGGTCTCTGCGCAGCGTCTCCTCGGCGCGCTGCAGCCCGAGGCCGGCAGCGGCCGCCAGCACCCCCGCCTGCCGCATGCCCCCGCCCAGCAGCTTCCGCACACGCCAGGCCTCGCCGACAAACTCCCTGCTCCCCGCCAGCACCGCACCGCACGGGGCACCCAGGCCCTGCAGAACCGCCAGCGGGGTCACTCCAGCTGCCCCTTCTAGGTTGGGGCCCAGCCTGCCAGGTGTGTTCTTAGCCCAACACCTGCAAACAAGGGCTAGGCTCCAGCTTGTGCTAGCCCCTGCCAGCCCTGAGGATCCCTCTCCACCCAAGCAGACCTTGGAGAAGCAGAGGGACACAGAGTCACAGTGCTGGGCAATCTGAGCTGGCTCCACACCCTGGGCTACTGCTGCGTTCATCAGTCGTGCGCCGTCCATGTGCACCCGCAGCCCATAACGGTCTGCAAGCCCACGGACCTGGCAGTCAGAGGGACAGCTGGTTTGGGGGGGGACCCCTGGGGCATCTAGTGCCACCACGAGCCATGCTTTGAGCTCCTGTGTCCCCACAGTGCCATTGAGCAGGGCCCAGCTGCCCACGCCAGGCAGGATTGTGCCAGCACCATCTGTGGGGTCTCACCTGCCTGAGATAGGTGAGGGGCAGTGCCCGGCCCCCCGCCGAGCTGTGCGTGTTCTCCAGACAGATGAGCTCAGGACGCGGGTGGTACCGGCTGCCGTGGGCCTCACGGATGGTCTGCTCCAGCTGGTCCAGGTCGAATGTGCCATTGGGCAGATCTGGCAGTGCCTGGGAGTGCACACCGGCAACCTGTGCCCAGGGCAGGGGAGAGCGTGGGGGTGACAGGGAACAGTGATGGTACACGGGGGCTCCAGCCCTCTGTCCCCTCCACCGGGTGTGTTCAGCCCCCACTCGTGCGACAGCCCGCGGCTTGGGGCAATAATCCAAGTAACGGTCTGGCAGCGGATCCTTCTCTGGCCCTGGCAGCCAGAGGAGGGCAGCACGCGGCCGCCCTCGGGCCACCAGTGCCCTGCCACCAGTGCCACCGTGCCCACCGCGGTGCCCGCCGCTCTCACCTGCGCGGCCCCGCCGTGCTCGTAGAGGTGCAGGTGGGCGTCCTGGCCCAGGAACAGCTGAGCACCCCTGNCGCCGCAGCACCGCCCGCATCGCCGGGACCGCCCCCCGCAAGGGCTCCCGGGCGGGGGCGGGATCGCCCGTCCCGGGAATGCGGCCCGGACACACGGACCGGGAACGGGACAGCGGCTCCTGCACGGGCACCGCGCCCGTTCCGGGGCTGCCTCGGAACGCCGACCCTGCCAGCCCCCCATCCCTCCATCCGCCACCACACCGGCGTTGGGGAACGCGGTGGGGGCTGCCCCGGCCCTGCACTATCCCGCGGCCCCTCGCTTTGCCAGGAGCCGCATCCTGCGTGTCCGACGGGAGGGAGCGCCGCGGGATCGTCCAGAGTCCTTCCATGGCCGAGCAGGAATTGCTCCCGCCCCGCTGCGCCCGCTGCCAGCAAGGCTGGCACGGACGGGGTCGTCTGGCCACTGGGAACTGGCTCCGGCTGCGTCTGCCCCGGCAGCAGCCGCCGCGCAGTGCCATGGCTCCGCAGGTGGGCTGGCACTGCAGCCATGCTCTGAGACCTCTGGGCAGCTTCACAGATCTCGGCACCCTCTGCCTGCTGTGAGGGGACCCACCAGCCTCTTGGCAGAAATCCCCACTGCCCCTCAGCAGGAGGGCATGTGTTCAAAGGAGTAGCAAGACTCCCTCACCTTCCCCAGTCGGGCTGGACCAGCCGGACCACAATCCCTGCTGCGACCACGGTGGGGGGGCACCACTGTGCAGTACCCAGCACCTCTCCTGNCCCGCCGTGCTCGTAGAGGTGCAGGTGGGCGTCCTGGCCCAGGAACAGCTGAGCACCCCTGCGCTGGCAGTGGCACATCACTGGGAGAGAATGATCGTGAGGGAGGGGGCCAAGGGCAGCATCCCACAGCCTGGGGGCACGAGGGGCTGCGAGTGCAGCCCCGGACTCACCGGCGATGAGATTGGCCATGGTGGCCGTGGGCACGAACAGAGCCGATTCCGTCCCCAGAATCCCCGCGGCCCGGTGCTGCAGCTCTGCGGGGGAACACGGATGTCCTGGGGGGCTGGCGCTGGGGGCCAGAGGCTTAAGAACTCCACGGGGCCCGGCTGCCCCCGCAGTCCCGCTCGGACCCCCCATCCCGCTGCCCCCCCGCAGGGGGCTTGCAGGCAGGGACCCCACGGGAGGCCCGTCCCTCCCGCCCACCGTTCACTGTCGGGTCCTCCCCGTAGTCGTCGTCGCCCACGGCGGCGCGGGCGATGGCTCGGCGCATTGCCGCGCACGGCCGGGTCACCGTGTCGCTCCGCAGGTCCACGGCAAGCGGCGGGGCCGCGGCGGGACCCCGCGGCAGCCA
>VXBB01021204.1:212809-223169 GCA_013399915.1 Illadopsis cleaveri
TGCCGGGGGTTTCTCTTGTCAGGGCGCACCCGAACAGGGGCTGTTCTGCGGAGCAGATGGAACATCCCGAGGGCCAAGGAGCCTCAGAACCGTCGGGGAAAAAGCCCCTCTGCACGGGGTACCGCAGTGCGGGCTGCCTGGGGTCTGTGGGGAGGGAGCAGCCGGGGGTCCCTGGGAGAGCCCTGGTGCTGGGGGAACTCTGGGGCACCCTGGGTGAGCGCTGGAGCCGGTGACAGCTAAAGGCTGGTGTCTGTGCCGGCTGCACATCCCTGCTCCAGCGCTCCGCCGGGATGCTCTAGTGGGGTGGGCAGAGCCGGGGATGGCCAGGCACCGGGGGTCGGTGCCGAGAGCTGTGCCGGGCTGTTTCCACCATGCCCTGCCTGCCACCAGCTGGCTGAGCCGGGGCTGAGGTAAGTGCTCTAATTGTTTTCTCTGTGGCCCGAGATGAATAATTGAGAGGTCTTTGAGGAGAATTAATTAGCCCGTTTATTGGCAGTAAATGCTTTTCTCCAGATGATGAAATAGATCCTGAGCCACACGTGGGGCAGGCAGATGCAGGTCATTGATGCTGCTCTGGAGCATGCCGGTGCCTGGTCCACGGGCCAGCCGTGCTGGTGTCCCATGCCCACTGTGGACAGGCACACTGGTTCTGGCTCCCACGGCCTCCCACGCTGCCCAGCGTGCCCGGAGCTCACTGCACCCATGGCCAGCACTTTGTGTGGGGAACCTGGTGTTGGTGGGAGCTGGGGGCACTGAGGAGCAGGCAGGTTCTGCGGCAGAGTGGAAGCCCTCTGCCCCCATCATGCCCATGTAGCTTCCTGCTTCCCCCCCGGTTTGCATCCCATCCTGGGGGCTACCTCCCTGTGCAGACTCTCATATGTCCCTTTGTGTCTCCTTCTTGGTTCTCCTGAATGCCAGGGTGGTGCTAATTTGGGGCTTGCAGCCTGCACCTCCTCCTCACCTCCTCCTCTTCCTCCTTCTCCACTGGGTATGGGGTGAAGGGCTTTGCATGGCCAGAAATGCTTAAACAAGGATTTCCTTGTTGCTGCATGAGCTGTTTGCCTTCTCCCGGGCCAGCCGTTAATGAGGTTTGGCAGGAGGCACAGTCAGCCCCAGCCATTGGATTTCTATAAATCAGCCTGGAGCTCATGTGTGGGGCTGGGATGGAGCTGCTCCATCTTGGTGCATGGGACTTCAGCCTGTGGGTCCTGGGAGCCCCTCTGGGAGTGGGACATCCTGGCATGGTGCAGAGGGGCAGGGGCTGAGTGGGACAAGGGGGCTGCTTCCCACCAGGCAGGTCAGGGCAGCCACTTCATGCATTTCCAGGAACGGCAGAAAGTGCAAAGCAAAAAATAAAGCAGCTTCCTACAGCTGATCTTTCCCACATGCCCATCTTTTTTCCAAGACCCAGAGAGGCTGTTGGGTGCTCTGAACTTGGATGATGATCCTGCCCTGCCTTGGAGTGGGGGGCTGTGGCTATGTGTCCCTGGGTAGCCTCAGGCATGCAAAGTGGGGCAGGCAAATCATCCAGGTTCCTGGGAAGTATTTGCTGCTTCCTCCTGCTGGGAAGCAATGCCACAGGGGCAGGGCTGGCATGTGGGCCCTTTGCGCTGAAACCGTGGTGGCAGAAGTGCTGGCTGTCACTGGCACTGGGACACTGCCAGGGCTGCAGGTCCTGTGGCCCGAGGGCTGCCGGGCTGCCCCGTCCCCTGGGGGACACGGGCCATGCCCATCCAGAGACGCCTGAAGTGTAGCAGGGAGCAAGTTCCCATTGCAAAGTGTCTCCCGGGAGTGGCTGCTCCTGGCAGCCCTGTGGCCAGGAAAGGAGATGCTGGGAAGTGGGACCCTTATCTCTGGCGTCCCATGGGCTCTCCTCACCTGTGGGAGGGTTTGCTTGGGAGCTGGCACAGGCCATCTGTGGCACAGCAGCCACAAGTCTCAAAGGTGATGTTTCATTTCCTGCTCTGAGTGTGCTTCCCCCTTATCCAAAACCACCTCTGCTCTTACTCGGTTCTCACAGAGTTTCTGCTCTGTGTGGAAACTGGGAGAATCCCCAGTCCCAGCACGGCTGCAGGGCTCCTCGGGGTCACCAGTCTGCTGGGAAAGCTCTGGCCCCCTTCTCGCCTTCTCTCTAGTGGCCTGGGCCATGGTGGGGCAGCCCCCACAGCAGAACAGCACCAGGATGGTGGCAAGGCAGCTGGCAGGGGTTTTCCAGGAGCTGCCCCTCTGTCTGCAGCCGCACGCCTCCACCCTGCCAGCATTCCCCACACTCGTCAGCCTAGGGAAGCGTCAGCCCTGATGGGGGTGGGATGTGCCAGGTCGTAGCAGAGGGAAGATGCTCCATCGCAGCCCCCACTGCAGCTGACACCCTCCACTTCCCCCCTCTGTTTGCACCCGCTGGCGACACTGCAGTTGTGAGCAGGGGCGGCCCTGGGGAGCCCTCGGCCCCGTGGGGACACTCTGGCAACAGGGACAGCTTTGTGGGGCACCGGGGTTGCGCAGTTCTGTGAGTGGGCAGCTGTACCACGCTGCCAACCCGGGCTGGCCCCTGCCCTGTCGCCTTTCTGCCGGCTGCAGGGCCGTGCCCTGGGCAGGGACCCTCCGCGCTGCGACCCCTGTGCTCAGCGGTGGCTGCGGCTGCAGAGCCGGGGCTGGGAACAGCAACCCCGGCGAGAGGTTGTGCAAGAAGGGGGGACCCGGGAGGGCAGGGCCAGTGTTGAAATTCCATGCTCTTACAGAAAAGCCCCCGGGCAGAATTCCTGACAGGGGTGATTCATCCCCCACTGGAAGCGATGACTTTGCCTCTCCAGTAAACACTCCTCAGTTCAGCGGGGTGCCACTGCTCCGTCCTGCCACCCGCCCGTGGGGTGACAGGGCTGCCCTGGGCACCGCGGGCAGCCCCGGGGGTGCTGAGGAGGGCCGGGGGGGCCGTGGGCGACTGGGGGCCAACTGCTGGGCAGCAGAGCAGTGGGTACCAAGGGTAAAACTGAATCCTTGGCTCCCTGCCCCGACTGCCACCCAAACCCAGTGCAGGCCATTGCTGTTGCCAGGTGCTTTGGGGGCCCCATCTCCCACTGGTGAGGGCACACGGGACAGCCTTTTCCAGGAAGCACGCGAGGGGAGCCAGGCTGTGGAGTTCCCGACAGCAGCTCTGGTTTTAATAACAGCAAATCAATGTGCTTCCTCCCTGGCCCCTCCAGTGGCTTCCCCATAAGGCAAAACAACCCATGTGAGAGCCCCAGCTCTGGCCATAGTACATGGGGTTCTGTGTGCTGATGGCCCATGCCTGCCTGCCCTGCGTGCTGCAGCCTGTTCCAGCATGCTGCCTGCACCCCAGCCCCACTATAGGGAGGGAAGGCTGGGGGTCCTCAGTGCCCCTGTCCACCTCTGCTGTGCCCACCCCCTACACAGGAGGTTGCTGTCTGCAGGGCTGCTCCATGGCTGGGCATTCCCAGCTGCTCCAGCGCTTTGCCTCCCCAGTCCAGCACCGTGCTGTGATTCTGCCTCCTCCCCGTGGGTTTGCACAAACCTCGCGCTTGCTTTGTGCTTGTTTTGAGAACAGATTAGTCATGGCTCTGAGCTGGCTTCCAGCAAATGCACAACAGCACCATGGAAAAACGAGAACAGTGAAGTGATGACTCAGCAGGGCTCCCACTCTGTCCCTGGGGTGCCAACTGTCCCTGCTCCTGACTGGCCCCCAGCAGCAGTGAAGACCACCTGGGGATGCCGCAGCTGACCCAGGGTGGGGGGCGATGGCAGGAAAGAGCCAGGGCCAGCGCCTGTCTGGCTGCCTGGAAGCTGCAATAGTGCTGGCAGGGTGGGACAGCAGGTCCTTGGGGGTGACAGGCAGCCTCCCCCACTCCCCTGTCTCCTCCTGCACCTGGTGGGTGGGGACTCTCCTCCAGCCTGCTGGCACCTTGCTGCCCCAAACCCCCACTGTGTGTGCAGCTGGAACATCCTGCTGCTGGCAGCTCCAGCTCAGTGCCCAGCAGGCCTGGTGGGTTCTAGGGATGCCACAATGATGGGTGGCTGCTAGCATCCTGCCAGGACCTCAGCGGGCTGGGGATCCCCAGCTGTGTGGGCTCAGTAGTCAACCCCAGACACCAGGTCCCTCCTGGCCGCCACCTGCGCGCCGATGACGGGAACTCCCGGGGAGGGCCCTTACCGTACCTCACACCTTGCTCCTTCCCTGCCCTGCCTTGGCTGGCTGCCCGGCAGCACAGCGTGGTGCCAAGCCTCATTGCCAGGTGGCTTATCGTGATCCCATGGCGCTGGACACCAACTGGTGCCGGCTGCCAAGGATGAACAATGTAATTACTGGAATTACAGTAAAGCGCTCCCGTTCCCACTCATTAAATGCTGAGACAGGACTCCTGGGTCCTTCTGGGGAGCATCTGCTCCAGCTGTGCCCTCTGCCAGCCACACACCCCATCATCGCCCAAGCGGCGCCACTGGCACCCATCACCCCTCGCCCAGCTGTAGTGGCTGGAGCTGCTCTCTGCTGATGGCCACCAGAGCCATGAGGTGGGCAGAGCCCACCGGGCTGGTGGGGACCTTCAGGCCCCCCAGCACTGTGCACTGGTGAGGAGGGGGCAGGCAAGGAGGGCAGGGCTGGATTGCAGACACAGGGTCCCCTGTCCAAGGGCTTCATCCCCAGCCACGTGTGGCTCTGCCGCTGCTGGCTCCTGTGCTGTGGCTGAGGCCAGGACTGATGTGAAGCCAAGGGATGCTCCAGGACTAGGGTTTGGCACCTGCCCATGGCTGCTCTGCCAGGGTCATCTGAGGACTCTGCACTGTGCTGGGCAAGCACACCCCAGGCAGCTGGCAGTTCACTGCCGGAGCACCCAGAGGGACCTCCTGTGCTGTGCCATGTGCCCAGGAGTGACCACAGCCAGTGCTTGGCACATCACTGCTCCCTGCCAGTGCAGGTGCAAGAACAGCGGAGCCCTGGGCCCAGGGGGCAGAGAGCTGGGGCCGGGGGGGCCAGGGCAGAGCAGCTCACGTAGCTGCTGATGGAAGGACTGAGGAATCCACAGCTGCTGCCTCCCTGGAGCTGGCCACGGGTCTGGCTGGGGAAGCAGCAACAAAATAGGGTTTCCATGGGGATGTACACAGCCTGCTGCGCTCAGCTGCATCCCGAAATACTTCCTGGCCCGGGCATGGGGTCTTGCTGCTACCCCTTGCTCCCTGCCTGCTAATAGCCCTGCCTGGCCCAGGGAGAGCCATGGCCAAGGCAGCCCCCATGGCTCCCCCCGCCACCAAGGCTCTGTGCCAGGTCACTGGCAGCTGAGCTGCTACCAGGACAGGGACTTTGAGTAGCACCTTGAGTGGAGAGGCTCAAGATGAGGGGCAGTTGTGGAACTGAGGGGCTCTGGGGACATAGAACTGCAGCCTTGCTCCTTCTTCAGCCCAAGAAGGTGTCTCTTGTCCTAAGCCTGCCGCTGGGACCACCACTGCCAGCCCTGGGCTCTGCCACAGAGCTCGTGCTCGTGCTTCCTAGCAGCTCACTGGGAGCAGATGTCCCAGTCCCTGTTCCCAAGTGTCCCCGTGGCCCTGGCCTGCAGAGGAATTGCCACGTAAGGAGCAGGTGGTGCCATTTACAGTAAGTCCCCAGCTGCTGCACAGCCCTTTCCTGCATTCTACTGGGAAACATAGTGGTAGATGTGGGAATGTCCTGGCGCTGCAGAGCCAAGCAGGAAGGAGTGCGTGAGGGGAGTGCCGTGAGCTCGGGGTGTTCACGGCCGAGCTCCCTGCCTGGCCCTGCCGCCCCAGGGGCCGCCGGTGCTGTGTCCACTGCCGCCTTCCTTGGGTCCCAGTGTAGGGCTGGGGAGTCTTCAGGGGTCTGTCCTGCTTCCCCGTGACCAGTTGGATTTTCTGCATGGTTGGTGTAGCCACAACAGAGCTGCTCGCTGCCCGCAGCAATCTCCGGCTGCGGTGGTTTCCTGTTTTGGCTCTGCAGAGGCTGGTACACACCAGAGCAGGTTTCCTGCACCCCTGACCCCACAGGGTTCAGGTTCACCATCCCAGCGGACACTTCCTTCTTGTGCCAGTAACGAGCCAGCAGTGTGATGGGAAGCATTGGTGGCTACCCTGCACCCCACGGGGAGGCCAGGCTGAGGCAGGATAGGGGGTTGCAGAGGCTGTGGGGCAGCAGCCTGTCCCTGCCTGACCACCCTTCTGTGCCCCAGCACCTTGCTGGGCTCTCATTGTGCCTGGTGCTCTCACCCTGCTCTGCATGGCCACCATCACAGTATGGAGGAACTGATGGCACCAGGGGCATGCACTTACAGCTGCGCTGGGTTCTGCTGGTGCTGCTTGATGCCCAGCCGCAGGAGATCTGGGGTGTGGAGAGCTGCAGGACCCCAGTGTCCCAGCCCTGCTTCAGGAGCCCTGTGCAAATTCCCACCTGGCTCCTGGCACCATCACACGGTGACAGGGTCTGATCACCCTGATAACATCTTCCCTATCCAGGAACGCTCCCGGGGGCGGGGGTGGGCTCAGCTGCCCCAGTCCTGGTGAAGGGCAGAGGGGAACTGGCTGTGGGACATGCTCGATAGAGTGCTTACGAAATGCAGGGCCAAGTCCGCTCAGCTGCTCTGGAGCAGAGAGAGGTTTGTGAAACCTTCAGCAGGGATTTGCCCACCGGCCGCCGCGTCACTGCTGCCGCCAGCTTGGCTTTATTCCAAGAAACCCGTGGGGCTGGCGGAGCTTCCCGGATTCTTGATTCAGCTGCGGGTTGCAGCACCGCGAGGGAAGAGGCCCTTGGTTGGCAATGCCAGGGCCCTTCTGGGAAGTGAAGAAGCTGGGGCTGTTCCCACAGAGATGGGAAGGCTGGGGTCTGGCGGGGGGGACTTGGGCAGGGTCACTGTGGGCAGCCTGGCTGCCATCCCTGGGGGCAGCTTCCCACTCTGCCCTGCCATGGGGTGCTGTGAACCTCTTGCTCTGCCAGGAGGGCTGGGTGTGCTCATAAACCCCAGGGCTCTGCTTTTTATCCCCTGATTCGCCTCATCCTGCCCGGGGGAGTGGGGATGCTCCTGCCAGCCGGGGGCTGCTGTGCCTGCAGCACTGCTCCCACCCCATCACTGGCATGGGGCCAGGAGTCACCGGTGCTGCTGGGAGCCCTAAACTCAGGGATGTGCCTCGGCAGGGCCTGGCAGGCGGCCACCCGTGCGCGTGGACATTCCTTGCATAGCTGTTGCGGTGCCTGGGCAGGCCGTGGCACTTCCTGGCAGCACGTGTGCCACAGCCCCACGTAACAGCCCCAAAATAGGCACTGGGACTGTGCCATGCCCATAGCCTGGACTGCCATGCTCACCATCCCTCTGGTCCGGGTTGATTCCTAAGGAAATCCTTTCCCAGCAGCTGGGGTTCCCCGGGAGGGGCAGGAACACTGCTCATGATGCCAGGCAGAATGCAAACAGTGTGGAGGTGCAGACTGGGGCCTGCGCACAAGGCACCTGGGCACAGCCTGCTCCTCACAGACAGGGGCTCTGGGGGAGTTCTGGGGTGTTGACCTGCTCCCAGGGGATCACCCACATCCCTGGATTCAGCTCTTCAGCCAGGCACTGCACATCGGCCAGACAGAGCTGCAGGATTATTCCCGTGCCTACTTCATGCCCGTAAATGCAGGGGACAGACACTTCTGCGGGCAAGGACATCCCGAGAACTGAATCCTCTCCCTCGGGCATCTGTGCCTGGCTGGGGTTCTGCACAGGACAGAGCTTTTCTCTCTGTGCTGGGGGGGTGAGCAGTATCTTGGCACCCCCTACCCTGAGCCCTCTACACTCCCAGAGGGAGCACCTGCAGACCCTTTCCTACCCGTGCCTCTCAGTGCCCTGTTCCTGCAGCTCCTCATCCTGCCACGTGCCAAAACAGGGCTGGGGGAAGGCAGGACTCGCTCAGCCCTTCACGAGCACTGCACTGGGGCTGTGCCACAGGCCAGCCTTGGCCACCAGCTCGGCCCCTCCTGTGCCCAGGGCCACATCTGCTGTCCCATGGTTGCACCATGTGCACAAGCCAGGAGCAGATCCCATTGTCGTGGTCTGGCTGGCGGAGCGGCGTCGCGGGGCTCAGACATACCTGAGTGCTGGGGCAGAGCTTACGCACGCCGGGCTGAGTCACCGCGGCGGGATCACCCGGCAGGGACAGCGGCTCCAGGAAACGGCGCTTACGTGGTGTAAACACATCCCAGCATTGTGCCGGGGCCAAGCGGCCTCAGGGGCGCGAGACAGAAATCAAACCAGATCTGATGTTTTTCATTAAAAAATAGTGCTCTTTATTATAAATTATGGAAACATTTTCTTTCTGAATATAAATATAAATATGTGCAAAGTTTCATCTGAGTTTGGTTTTGGTTGAATTTTCAAGCATTGTTTTGCTCAGCCCTCAAGGCTGGAGGTGAAGATGGAATCTTTATAAAAGACAGTGATTCACGTTGGCCTGTAAACATCCCTTTGGTTAAAAAAATAAGAATAAAAATTAAAAAAAGCCAGAAAACCCAACCACTTCTCTGGGTGGACGCAGAAAAGCACTCACGAGATGACACGCTCCAGGGGATTGTCCTGCTGCGTTCCTGCAGGGATTGATGCCCTACAGGGCAGCACAGCCGGGGTCTGTGGGAGTGGCTGGGCAGAGGTGGGATGTGACTGTAGGGAGTGAGGGCCCAGCGTCCTCGGGGTGATCCTTGCAGATGCGGTTGTGTGGGACTCAGCAGCATCGGACGCGACGCTTCCCCTCCAGCTTCATCAGCAGGACCGTCACTGCACAGTGTCACCAAGTGACGAGCACTAACCCAGACCGCGGGGCAGGGAGGATATTAAGGCTTAGTCCCCTGGAAAATGGTAACGCAGGGCAAAGGCATCGACCTCTTAGTCTGGGGCTTGGTGTGAAAGGAACTTTCACCCACAAGGAGGCAGCAAGAGGTACAGTATGGGCAAAAAACACCTTCCCCTTAAAACTGAGGAAAAGTGATCAGGCACTCCTGGGCTCCAGTGCTTTCCATTTCTGAAGGTGGGAGGGGCTCTCGCCAGGACACCCCTAGGATGGGACTGGCGGGGCACACGTTCACCCGTGCTGTGGGAGCTGTCTTGGCTGCCACAGGGGCTTTGCCAATAGGTTCACTGTAACATCCACAGTCTGGTCGGAGCCATCTCCTTCCCTGTGGAGAGGAAGTGTCACACTTGCTCGAGGAGTCCTCCCAGCACCAAGGGTGCCCAGCTATGCTGGCCACAGCCCTGAGCCCATGGCAGCTCGCCCCAGTTCCCCCTCTCTCCTTCCCAGATGGAGAGGCTCAGCATGCCCTGCCAGCTCCAGTGCCAGTGGGGCATTGTGCCTGTCCCCTGTTCTTGTGCTTATAGCATGTGACCTTGCTCCGCTGGCTCCTTAGAGAGGGGCATCATACTGGTCCAGGAACTCCTTGATGGGGGCCGGCAGCTGAGTCATCTTCTCATAGGAGTCCAGGTGCCCGTTGACAGTCTTGCGGCAGAGGTGCTGCAGGGTGGAGACACTAGAGGAGAGCGGGCGGCTCAGCACCAGGGGGATCTTCTCACCACCTGAGTAGATGTAGTAGGTGCGCTTGGGGTGCAGGGCCCCTCCAGGCTGCTCAGGGACGGTGCAGGGTGTGGGTGGCATGTAGTGATGGACCAGCTTGAGCACGCAGTCAAAGCGGGGCACGGGCTGGCTGCTGTGGGGGTCACTCTGCAGGGAGAAGCTGCCGCCCTCGCACTGGATGCGCAGGTTCTTGGTGCCTGACTCTGTCTTGACGCTGAGGGTGAAGAAGTGCCTCTGGTCTGAGCTGTCCCTGATGAGGAAGGTGCCNTTCCCGGAAACCGGCAGCCCCCGTTCCCGGCTACTGTCCTCCCGCGGCACCGGCACTCCCGTCTCCAGCTCTTCCTTCCCGGGAGCACTGGCACACCCGCGGTCNCCTGATGAGGAAGGTGCCAGCCGGCTCGGTGCTCAGCAGCAGGTTGGCCTCACCACCTGTCACCGTGCTCCAGTAGAAGCCGCTCTCCTGCAGCTTGCGTACGGTGTTCACCACCAGCTGGTACTCGCTCTTGGAGCTGAACGTCTTGAGGCGCAGGCTGGTGTCGAGGGGGCGGCTCATCCCGGCGGCGGGGAACTTGCTGTGGGTGACCATGGCGCAAGGAGCCAGCTTCGTGTGCTCTGGATGCTGCTGCCAGCAGCAGCCGCTGCTACACCATCACCTACGGCAGAGAGAGCAGTGAGCCCCGGCATTCCGGTCCGCGACTCTCCCTTCCCGGGAACACCTGCACCCCCGGACCCTGGCTGTTATTCTCCCGCAGCAACAGCGCTCCTGGTCCCCGGCAATCCCCTTCCTCAGCTCTCATTTCCCAGAAAAACC